>SJYC01004424.1:0-37269 GCA_006408675.1 Madoqua kirkii | reverse complement strand
GACTCACGTCCATCGAGTCAGTGATGCCATCCAGCCATCTCACCCTCTGTCATCCCCTTCTCCTCCTGCCCCCAATCCCTCCCAGCATCAGAGTCTTTTCCAATGAGTCAACTCTTCGCATGAGGTGGCCAAAGTATTGGAGTTTCAGCTTTAGCATCATTCCTTCCAAAGAACACCCAGGACTGATCTCCTTTAGAATGGACTGGTTGGATCTCCTTGCAGTCCAAGGGACTGTCAAGAGTCTTCAACACCACAGTTCAAAAGCATCAATTCTTCGGCGCTCAGCTTTCTTCACAGTCCAACTCTCACATCCATACAGGACCACTGGAAAAACCATAGCCTTGACTAGATGGACCTTTGTTGGCAAAGTAATGTCTCTGCTTTTGAATATGCTATCTAGGTTGGTCATAACTTTTCTTCCCAGGACTAAGCATCTTTTAATTTCATGGCTACAGTCACCATCTGCAGTGATTTTGGAGCCCCCCAAAATAAAGTCTGACACTGTTGCCATTGTTTCCCCATCTATTTCCCATGAAATGATGGGACCAGATGCCATGATCTTAGTTTTCTGAATGTTGATCTTTAAGCCAGCTGTTTCATTCTCCTCTTTCACTTTCATCAAGAGGCTTTTGAGTTCCTCTTCTCTTTCTGCCATAAGGGTGGTGTCATCTGCATATCTGAGGTTATTGATATATCTCCCAGCAATCTTGATTCCAACTTGCTTCTTCCAGCCCAGCGTTTCTCATGATGTACTCTGCATGTAAGTTAAATAAGCAGGGTGACAATACACAGCCCTGACATACTCCTTTTCCTATTTGGAACCAGTCTGTTGTTCCATGTCCAGTTCTAACTTGCTTCCTGATCTGCATAGAGGATAGTCATGTTAAAGTTTTCTAAAGGGTTCTGATGACTACTGTGTTAAGAGTACACGAGGGGTTGGGGTAAAAGCATAGAAATGAGTTGGGAGGCCCCTGGAATAATTCAGGTGAGAGATTATGTGACTTGAACCTGGGGTGGTAGAGAATACAGTGGGATGTGATGCCCTTCGGGTGCTATTTTGATCATGGAGCTGGAATGATTATCTACTATCTTTACAATACTATGGTGTCATAAAACAATTATTTTAGAGATTTAGGTTGTCTCAGCTGGTGCTGTCATAAATAACATTCTCATTAACACTGCCACTCCCAATTTTTTCATGCTTTATTTCCTTAGGATAAGCTATCAGGAGTTGGGTTCCCGAGTCAAAGAATATGCTCATCCCATGCCTCTCGTTCCATATTGTCACGTTCCATAGTGGGTTCTGTTAGCAGCTCCTTGTTGTTGTGTTAGTCACTCAGCCCTGTCTGACCCTTGGTGACCCCAGGAACTGTAGCCCACAAGGCTCCTCTGTCCATGGAACTCTCTGGGCTAGAATACTCTAGTGGGTAGCCATGCCCTTCTCCAGGGAATCTTCCTGACTCATGGATTGAACCCAGCTCTCTGCAGGTGGATTCTTTACCACCTAGCGACTGGGGAAGCCCAGCAGTACCTTAAAGATCTTTCATTTTCAGTGCTCCAGGATTCTTTACCTACCCCAGCATCTCTAGCCCTCTCTCTCTGTATGGTTTTCTTCTTTTTCTCCCTCCCCTCCCTCTCTTTTCAGGGAAGTTATAAAGGGGAAGGGGAACAATAATGGATAAAAGTTAGGCCTGGCCACAGAGAGAGTTAAGAAAAGACAGGGAGGAATTTCTTCTTTTTTTTTCTTGTCTTACATCTCTAAGAAAGGGCCAGCTGCTCCGCCTAGTTTGATGAGAATCTTCTTCTGTAAGAATCAACAAACTAACAATACTGCTTACTTGGAGATCTTTTTTTCTTCTGGGGAGATCAATGAACTTAACAGTTTCAGTTATGTTCCACAATGTCCCCTGGTGCTAGATCAAACTGCCTCCTCTGAACAAACATTCCTGCCACTAGGGTGGGAAGTTCAGCAAAGTTTTTGGCTCCTTTATTCCCCTCCTCCATTAGTTTAGTTTCCCTTTCAAAGGACCACCCTGCTTTTCACAACTCCAAAGTGAACCTGCTTGGTCCTTCTTATCTAACTTCATCTTAAATAAGGAAGAAAATGTTTTAATAATTTATTAAAAATAGGGACTGAATTTTAGGGTCAGTTTGTCAATTTCAACTGATCCTAAAATTCACCAAGGAAACAATAAACAAGATTAAAAGACAGCCCTCACAGTGGGAAAAGATAATTGCAAATGAAGTAACTGACAAAGAATTAATCTTCAAAATATATAAGCAACTCATACAACTCAATGTCAGAAAAACAAACAGCCCAATAAAAAATGGGCAGAAGACCTAGACAGACATTTCTCCAAAGAAGACATACAGATGGCCAGTAGACATGAAAATAAGCTCAACATTGCATTGTTATTCAGTTCAGTTCAGTTCAGTCACTCAGTCATGTCTGATTCCTTGCGACCCCAGGAATCACAGCACGCCAGGACTCCCTGTCCATCACCAACTCCTGGAGTTCACTCAGACTCACATCCATCGAGTCAGTGATGCCATCCAGCCATCTCATCCTCAGTCGTCCCCTTCTCCTCTTGCCCCCAATTCCTCTCAGCATCAGAGTCTTTTCCAATGAGTCAACTCTTTGCATGAAGTGGCCAAAGTGCTGGAGTTTCAGCTTTAGCATCATTCCTTCCAAAGAACACCCAGGACTGATCTCCTTTAGAATGGACTGGTTGGATCTCCTTGCAGTCCAAGGGACTGTCAAGAGTCTTCAACACCACAGTTCAAAAGCATCAATTCTTCGGTGCTCAGCTTTCTTCACAGTCCAACTCTCACATCCATACATGACCACTGGAGAAACCATATCCTTGACTAGATGAACATTTGTTGACAAAGTAATGTCTCTGCTTTTGAATATGCTATCTAGGTTGGTCATAACTTTCCTTCCAAGGAGTAAGCGTCTTTTAATTTCATGGCTACAGTCACCATCTGCAGTGATTTTGGAGCCCCCCAAAATAAAGTCTGTGTTTTACAGTCTTGTTTTCCTCAATTTTGTAATTCTCTGTGATGAAATTGTGTGTGGGTCTTTGTTCTAATATATCAAGATGGGAGTTATCCAATACATACAAGTGTTATATTGAAGTATTACATGTAGTATTTTCCAGATATTTTCATCTACAGATAAAGAAACCAAACCAAAATTACCTATGAAGAGATCCTGAGCTACCTTGACGGGGAAACATTAATACACTACATTACATTTTCAGCTAACTATAACATGGTTTTCCAGTGGAGTATAAATCTATATTTTCATGTATTTTTGTATCTGCTCAATGGATTGCCTCAGCTCAATTTCTTGTCTCACATTAGTACTATAACACAAGGGAGTTTCTATCTTATTCAAACTCCTGAACAGGCAGAAAAAAAAAAAAAAAGAATTGCCTAAAGAACATAAAATTGCCAACAGTTATACATATTGATGAATCAAGGAGTTTGAGTGAAGCTCACATAAGCAATGAAATTCAGAGTTAAGGTTAAAATTCATTACTTAACACCCAAGGTGCCCTACAGGGATCTCAAAACAGTGGGTGGTCTCTTATTCTGTATGTGCAGAAACACTAGGCTGTGAGAGCGGATATTCAGAAGTTTTAGGTTTCATTTTGACTTTGTTCATTTGAGCAAGTGTACTGCTTCAGGTCAATGCTGTGTCTAAAGGGTGTTGGTATGGAATGTGGTCTCTCCCCCATCCTTCCTTTCTTCCTTCCTTCCTTCCACCCGTCCATCCATCCATCCACCCATCCATCCAACCATCCATCCTCCCTTCCTTTTATATCTTAACTAGCTTTTCATGCTGCTCCAGGGAAAACTAATGGAGTTGCCTTGGGATCTTGAATAACACCCCTGTGTATGCTGCATAAATTTCTTTTAGCTGCAGGTAAACCAAAAGTTATGTTAAGTGAAAAAGAAAGGTAACAGCTGCTGAAATCTTTTTTGCTAGCCCACAGAGACTTCGTACCAATGTTACAAGCTGATGGGCAAAACCTTAACCTCCTCTGACCTGTAAAGAGCAGGAAAAATCCTCAGCCTCTTTTTCAGGGGTACTATTTCCTTCATAGTTAAAAAAATGTGGGAGATGATTTTTCCCTCTCTCTTTTTTCTGTTATTTGTCAAGGAGAATGGTCTAGCAGTAAAAGAGTAAATTGAAAGGAACTCAGGTAGAAAAGGCCTGAGCACTGGGAATGTAATTTTACAAGACTCGTTTCTTTCACTCTGTGTTTTTCTCCTTGAAGGAGATAACTCGATTTTATACTTTACTGTCTTATTAACAGAATGCATTTTGGAACCCTGCCACTGCTAACAGTATCAGAAGGATTTAAGGCTGCTGAAATACACTTGAAGATTTAATTCTGCTGACTTCAGCTTGGATCTGGAGTAAAATCTAACCATAGATTAAGTGTTTAGCACTGTATATTGCGAGTGGTGCTTCTGGTCATAAATACTCATGTCTATTTCTGCTTCAGACAGCTCTCCACAGGTTTCCCACTCAGCACAGCACACAATGCTTGCTTCCCAAATGAGGTTATTCTCTATAAAGCTACACCTTCTATAACTCTTTTTATAGACTCAAGTCTCTGCTCTGTTGAACAATTCATTACAAATTCCCTGGTGTGCTTTGCGATAACAAACACTGGGTTACTGAGAAGAGCCTTCTAGAGAGGGAAGTCTGTATTTCCTTCCAGACAATATTTAATCTCATAGCAGCACTGACTAATAAAAGGAGAAGATCAATATGAAGCTGTATTGCTAGGATGAAAATTTACTAACACAGTCATTCATATCACAAGAACATCTGGTTAAAGCTTCAGGGCTCCCTTACTTTCTTAGTTATGATTTTATGAGTCTCTCCAGACTCCTTTTTAGGATTTTAGCAGGCATTTATAGCGGGCTGGACATTTTAATCTTTTTAATGTGGTTATCTGATCTCCGCTTGGCTTTCTTACACTGACTGGTCATCTTCTCCGCTTCTCGCTTATTGCACTGAATCAAGTTATGATAAGCTCACCCTGTAACAGCTTCCAGTCCTAAGCGGGCCTAACTTCACGTAAGTGGCCTCCTGAGCTGCTATTTATGATCATTTCTGTGAGGCACTGTCTTTAAAACCTTGGCATTCAGTGTCTTCTTCCTCTCCCCATGACTTGGAATACATAAGGACTATTATAAATCATATAGCCAGGCCTGTAGATACACTCTTTGCTAGAAGAGATTTCTGAGGCCTGAGGGGCAAGCTGAGGAGTTCTGGTTTATGGCCCTGAACCAGACAGACACGTGTGAGGTTGACTGAATGAGGTGGTACCTGTGAGAGTCCAGCATGATCTTCTCATGGTCCTCCACGTGGTGGCTGGGTGAGATGCATGTCTGTGGTTGAATTTGCTTGTCTGCTGTGTATGAATCAGAATTTGGTCCCTTCAGGAGACATATTGATTTAAAAGTGGTAGGTAGATGGAATACGAAAATCCACAATGTAATTCAACAAAATGACCTAGAGTATGGAAGGTAAATGCAAGCATAGTCTGACATCTAATGTTTTAACAAACCTGGACACCACGATACTGGAGGGAGAGGAGGTGTAATATTTATGTTTATGCACCTACTATGTGCAGGTCCCTAACATACATTGGCATATTTAATTTTACAGCAGTCTGAAGTAGATATTATTTAAAGTAGGATTTTTTTTTGAACCCCAGTATAAATCAGCCACTGGAACAAGTGCTTAATACGTTTGTTATTTCATTGGTTCCTCATAACAATCCAAGGAAGCAGGTGTTAGTATTACTGTCATTTGGCAATGAGGAAGTTGAGTCGTAGACTCAGTTACCTGCTTCTGCCAAACTGCCAGGCAGCACAGGGATTCTAACTCGGTGTGTCTAACTGGGCTGCCTTTCCATACCATGAGCAGCAGCCCCTCGGTGACTAAGAAAATACATAATTAGATACAAGTTATCATCCTAAAATCTTATAAAATGCCTTTGTCATTTTTCAGTAATGCCAGGTCATCTACCTCGTTGAAACAAAGCACACTGAATCCGTTTCAGGAGATATGAGTTACCACAGATCTTCAGATCAGAGAAGCAGCTTATCTACTCACTTAGTAACACATTCTTCAAGGAGGAAATTGAATTACAGTTTTAACTTGATTGCGTTGCTTTTTCTTACCTGGGCAAAGGAAAGTTGTCACACAGGTGCCCTCTCTCTTCCCCCTCAAGGATGACCTGGACAGGCTGAGAACAAACTCTTCCCCTTCCACCCCCACCCTGTAGTCACCACAGGTCAGATAAAACGGAGCGGACATTCCCTGCAGATGGGGTAGCCTCGTCACGCGTCCTTTCTCAGAATTGGCTGCCCTGGCAGAGAAGACAATCTAAGTAAAAGGGAAGTAATTTTCAAAACTGTAACTTAAGCTCTTCCCAATGTGAGTCAAGCACATTGGACCCTCTCTACTTTCTTGGCACCCGTGTAGCTCAACTGTTCTTCCGTCACTTTAATTAGCTCAATTGTCCCGGACGGGAGGGCTGGCTGGAGGGCAGGGGCTCTGGCAGCCCGCCTGCAGCACTCCTCGAGCCCAGAGACATTTCTCAGCCTCATTCTGAGGAATAGTGTGGCTCAGAAACACTCAGGGGCTGACTTCCTACACAGAGCAACATTCCCCAGTAGGGTGGCAAAGCAATCTGCTCTGACATGGAGAGTTTGGAGTCAGAGAGGAGAAAGAAAGCAGAGCAAAAGCCAAAGACAGGCAGAGCTCCTGGACAAAGAGACAAAGCATTCAGAGAAAGAAGAGTACGCCAGAACAGGCCCCTCTGAGTTCTCACCTCACCCATCCCCTGCCACTGCCCAGGCGGTCGGGTGATGACACATTCCCCCTGAAACAGAGCCCAATCTCCCCGACAGCTGTGTCCAGAAGGCCATCAGAGCCAGGTCCCGGCAGCTGGGGAGCCTCCGTTCCACTAGCTCCCGCCTGGAGGCACCTTCAATACCAAAGAGAGGAACGCAAGGATAGAGTTTCTAAGCGCTAGGACTTGAGCACAGTTCCAAAGACTGACTCATAAGGACACACATATCACACAGCAGGATTTTCCTTTTCTCCAGCTAACACATTGCCCCATCCCTTTTGTGTCTGATAAGGAAAGAAGAAAAACCAGCTGTGAGTTTTTCTCTGAGGGGCATTCTCTCAGAACTGGAAGTGCTCCTGTTGTATCCCTTCCATGAAGCCACACCAAGAAATCCCATCGACATTACAAAAAAGTCCACATGGAAGGTTCTTTGTTATTTTTCCTGGATTAGGGGTGGTCATTACGGTGGGTAGAAGGCACAAGATAGCTACCCTCAAGGGGTTCTACTGCTTTTAGCAACGAGACCACGGTCTGACACATCTCAGTAACAATGAGACAGTCATCCTGGACTACCTTCTGTCACTGCAAGGGGGATGGACCGCAGGTCTGGAGTCAGGCAGCCTGGGCTCCAATTTAGCTATAATATTTACCACTGAGAACATATTTGGACAAATAAAGTAAGTTCTCTGCATAGATGAACTCACTTGTAAAATGGCAATAATAAGGCTAACTCTGCGGGGCGACCAAATTGGATAATGTAGGTAAAGTTCCTTGCTCCCTCTGTGGCGAGTTTCATAATTAATAAGAGTAACGTGTTGTATTCACTATACTGGTGCCTACACAAATTTCTCATGTTTGCCTGTTAGAGGGAAGCACTTGATCTGGGTTCTTTCCAAGTGTTGGATACAAAAAGCCCCCTGTTCTGAGAAGTATGGAAACACTTCTTTCCCTTTCCCAGACACTGTTTGCTCTGAATTGCCTGCTCAAAACATCTGGCCCCTCTTGTCCCATGGCTTTCCCTGCCTATTAAGGCCAGCCCTCATCATGTGGCACTTCCTGTTGACCTAAACTTCTTAACATTATTATTATTCACCTTAACACTTGAAGATGATTAGAGCTGAAAGGGTGAAAACAGAAATGAAAGTCGAGCTTTTCTTTTCCAGCAGCTAATTCGATTCCCACAGCACTGGGAAACAGTTTTGTTGTTTTTTTTTTTTTTAATTTAAGAATGAAGGAAGCATTGATTATTTTTCAAAATTTCCCACCCTGGCTCAAGATTAAGAATTCAGTAAAGGAAGGTATAAGAATGTGGGCATGTAGCAAACTACTCTCAGTGGACGAATGGGGTCATTCCTTTCTCTGGAATGTTCTTCTGACCAGGTGTCCACACACAATTACCCAAACTCCGGTTTGTCTTCTACTAGGAGAACACAGTTGGTCAGCAATTCAGGGGCTTGGTGCAAAAGTGTATTGCTTGTTTCCCACACCCAACCTCAGTGGTTCCTCCAGGATAAATTGCTGGAAGTAAAACTCTGAGTAAAGAGGAGGTCTGAATGGGGAACCTAAGAAACCAGCGTTTGTTTTCTTTTTTTTTCCGGTCCACCCTGACTGTCCTTTGCTGTGGATTAGGCCACTGCTGATTACAAATTCAAATCCTATCTATATATTGTTCATGGTTCCTTTGTGTCATCAGGAAATTAAAGTTTGCAGCTGGCCCCTTCATCTTGGCTAATCATGCGGACATAAAGTCTTTAAAGACCCTTGGAGTGGCCCCTGCGGGGTCCCCACTCAGCACTTCTCTCTGGCAGGACATTGTTCTTCAGCTGTGTTTTCATCCTCTGCCCCCTTTGGTATTAAGCTCCCGCTGCTCTGAGCCCCGACATCAGACCGTCATACGTCATTTTATCATGGCCGGTCCAACACCCCACAGGAAGCCACGTCCCCATGCTGAGCCCTGTGGCCAGTTGGAACTGTTTTAAGGCTAGCCAGGACCTCCTCTGGCTTCTGAGGGTGGCAGTTGTGTCCTGACGATCCACATGGGGAGCCAGGGTGAAGCAGAAAGGGGTCCCTCACTTCACTAGCCGAGTGAGGGGTTTCAAGCCACATTCGCTCAGAGCCGAAAGATGATAATTACGTGGCCCTGGGAGGGGGCAAGCCAGGGCTACAGCAGGGCAGCTGCCAATTTGCCAGCGCCTCGCAAATTGATCTGACGCGCTACAAAACCCTAATCTCTTCTCAGGGATCATTTAATATCCGGCAGAGTTTACACCTGGTTTCTGAGATTCCCTGAATTAATTGAATTCTCATTAGAATACTTCCTGCCTTCCCCTTCCACCCCGTAACTGCGTCTAACCCAAAGTTCACAGGGGAATGACCGGGCTAACCAAATCAGTGTCCCTGGCCAATTCAGTTTTCACACCACTGTGTGCCTGCCCGCCTCCCCCAGGGACCCCAGCTCTGCCATCCTTACAGGGGGATGGAGAAGCCTTCTACTTGCCTCCTTTCTGGAAGTTACACGTTGTCATAAATTTAAGGCATTTTTATAGTTAGACTCTGTTATATGTGTGTGTCCATGGTACTTACACTGGGGCTTCCCAGGTGGCGCTAGTGTTAAAGAACCCACCTGCCAAGGCAGGAGACAAGAGATGAGAGTTTGATCCCTGGGAAGAGCCCTTTGAGGAGGAAATGGCAAACGACTCCAGTACTCCTGCCAGGGAAATTCCATGGACAGAGGAGCCTGGCAGGCTACATTCCATGGAGTAGGAAAGAGTCAGATGTGACTGAAGCAACTTAGCGGGCACATACAACACTGAGACGCATGTCCTTACTTTCTTTTATATGTTCAGCAATGTTTTCTCTTTTCCAAAGACCATAGTTTTTTTTGACGTATCACTGGTTTAGATACGTTCCTCTGTTCCCTTTAGCTCATTGGAAATTGTGGGTGTGTTTGTCTGGCACATTATGATAAATATTTACCACCCAGGAGGTCAAAAATGCTTCAAAGTTGATTCCACACATATGTACTGTGACGTACTGTACATCTGTAACCAAATCCACCATACATCCATTTTCAGATACAGTCTTGCCTTATGTTTACCATCTGGGAAAGTTCAGTGATGTAAACCATTTTACATATCTCCCACAAAGTTGTAACTATTTTATTATGTTGAGGCTAATTTGTTCTTCTTAAAGAGATCTCATTTCATTTCTGATTTGCCTTGGGATTACATCCCATTTACACCAGACATAGCTCATGGTGACATCACCCTGGCTAGAAACTGGAAGGAAGAATGTTTATGGCAGGGGAATATTACACCATATAATCATCAGATTTCTAAGGCAGGAAGGCCCAGGAAGGGAAACCCCAAAGATGGACAGTAAGACTTCTTTTTGACTTGGTAAAAACACACTCATTTTCTAACATTCATCTCAAGGGTCACATCTTCTTTATCTTCTATCATACCTTTCCCCACTCCTTGCAAATCCTGAGCCTCTATCTTCTAGCAGAGCAGCCTCACTGTTTTATGAACAAACTTATTTACGTATCTTCACCTCCAGTCAATGACAGCTGTCTGAGATCAGGGTGTGGGGGAAGCTCAGAATCATGCTCTCTTTGGTCTTCCCTGGTGGCCCCGAGGTAAAGAGTCTGCCTGCAATGCAGGAGACCTAGCTTTGATCCCTGGCTCAGGAAGATGCCCTGGAGAAGGAAATGACAACCCACTCCAGTAATCTTGCCTGGGAAATCCCATGGAGAGAGGAGCCTGGAGAGCTACAATCCATGGGGTAGTGAAGAGTTGGACATGACTGAGTAACTAAAACTATATACTATGCCTTACCTAGGAGAGTGGTTCTAGATTGAATAAATGAGTGGCTAAGTACATAAATGTTCCCTGTTTCCCAAACTGAGATATAACCCTTTCTAACACCAGATCAGAGGCCAGGAAGAAGATTATAACCACATGAATGATTTTTTCTCCCCATCCACCCTTCACAAGTGTTCTCCAAGCTCAGGACACTCTTATCAACTACACAGTCTCCTGCACCAACCCTTACTCACTCCTTTTCATTTTCTGGTCTCAACTTAAATGTCACTTCCTCAAGGAGGTTTTCTCTGACTCCCCGAAATAAATTTGGTCTTTTGGGCTATCCACATCCCATGGGGCCAACATGTCTTGGTAACACAGCATCAACACGTGGACTCATTGTGGGATGAGAGGGTCAGGCTGCCTCCTGCAGGCAGAGGAGAGGTGTGTCTGGCTGAAGCTCTCCTAAGGAGGAGAGGGGCCAGGGAGGGAGAGAGACTAAGGGTGAGTGATCAGCTCCTTCTTCCTCTCTCGCCAGACACATAGTTCACTCCTCTGCCCCTGGGAGAAGCACAAAGCCTGGGGAGAAGGACCAGAGATGTGCCTTTCAATCCCTTGCCGAATGGGAAACCCTTCTCTTTGTGGAAATATCTTCTCCCCTCCCCCTGCTCCAAGCAGATGGCTGATTTAAAATATAAATTCACTATTAAAACCTTCATTAAGGCTGAAAATATATTTTTTGATCCCCACTGTGCCCCTGAACCTAACAGAATGCTTGCCACACAGTAGCCACAATAATTTATCAGTGGAAGGAAGGTAGGAAGGAAGGAAGGGAAGAAAACAGTTTCTTCATTTCACACTTACCATCAACACCAGGAGCACTACCGGGATAGATCTATTTTAGATTTAAGAAAAGAAGATAGAAAGGCCACACTCACCATCAACACCAGGAATACTACCGGGATAGATATATCTTTAGATTCAAGAGAAGATAGAAAGGACTATATTCAATTTAACTGATTTAAGAAAAACAAAAGCAATAGAGTCCTCTTTACACACACACACACATATACACACATACACATACACGTACACAACCTATAGGAGGCATCATTCCTATGCTGTAGCGTCCATGCTAGGCACAGAGCTACCATCTCAGCAAGTTACCTAAGGGGAGAAGTGACTGTCTTTAGAATCCAACTATTTAAAAGTTTGATGATACTGGTGGTTCCAAAGCCTTGACCACAGATTCTAATGTGTTTTGATGTCTATTTCTATTGAGTATTTTTTTTTTTACATTATTTTAACTAACATGATTTAAGCCCTCACTGTATGTAGGATACCTCTGCTGGGTTCAGGAGTAGGCTTCTGTCTGACATGGTCCTTGCTCTTAAGTATATTACCAAGCAGAGGCGGTAGACAGGAAAACAGGCTGTTGTGATGAAGTGCAATTTGTTCAGTGTAAATGCAGGAAGACCAGAGCAGACCCAGAATCGTGGATACCAGAGACCGCTTCCCAGAGAGAGGGAAATGCTTAACCTGAGATTTAAAGTTGGAAAAGAAGTCTAAAGTAAGGGGAAAGGAGTTCTCAGCAGGGAGAATGACACATACAAATACCCAGAAGGGAAAAGAAGACACACGGCATGGAGGGAAGTGGAAAGTAGCTCTGAGATGTTCAGGGGACTGGTCCGTCAGGGGATGGAACTGCCGCTTCTGCCTCTATACAGAAACACAGCTGCATGGTCGCTCTCATCCCAGCTCAGGATCCCTGCGGAAATGCGCTGAAAGGCTAAAGTAAGTCCTTCCTTTCCCGGAAGAAACTTCCATAAGATCTCTTTGACCTGTAACCAGAGGAGTGCTGCTGCTCAAGCAGTTAAAGGTAGGAGCAAGCAGAGCAGACCTGGGACCTCTAGATAAATGTCTGTGACATGTAACAATCCTGACTTCCAAGGACTCCTCCTGTAGGAGCCTGGCCTTTCTGCTATATTCCACTCTACTTCTAGCAATCACAATTCTTTTGAATCACATGACATTTGAACACATACCATTTGCCTCCCAGCCAACAGCCATCCTCTGCTTTCTCCCTTGGGACCAGACCTCCTTGGTGTTTACTGTTGTGGAGCTGGCCAGTCCTCATGGAAGGATAAGCCCAAGGGAGTGAATGTTAAATGATCCAAGACTTCGTGAATCTACACCAAGTGACTGTGAAGCAGTCTTTCAATTAGATACAAAGGAGGCAGGGGTGGGGTGGGGGGATGGGTCTGCTGGGTTTTCTTGAGAAGCTATACAAGGCAGAGAAGTTCCTGTGTTTTCTTCTGAAGTTGCCACTTGCATCCGACACCTATGGCATTTGTATTGGTCCATGAGGGAAACTGGCCCAGGAGGAAAACATAATGCTCTAAAGATGACAAAGAAGAAAGAAAGAGAGCCTTAGTTCTTTCTTGTTTTTCCCTTGTAGAATCTTTTTGGAATAAGATTGGAAATTAGTTGGAATATAATTGACAGACAGCCTTAGTCCTTGAAGTTACAGCTGAACCAACCAGCCCTGGAACCATTTTAAAGAAAGGGAAATCAAGATCCCATGGGGTAAGAGACCTATTGTTGGCTCCATAGATAGAGAGCCATGAACAGAAACCTTTAACTTTACATCTAGACTGTTTCTCACATCTTGCCATGTCTAATCCTGTGGTGTGTGGCTGCTGGTTTCCCGGATCTCTAAGAAAGATTTCTGTAGGTACTGGTGGAAACTCACTAACTTAACACCAAGAAAAAAGGATAGGGTCATGCAAAAGTTATTTTTAGATAACTTAGCCACTTGGTATCTCTATAACTGAGTGTATGGAAATATCCACTCCCCTTCTCTTTAGACGATGTCCTGTGTGTTGATTCTATTTATTCATTCCATACCTAACTTTGCTAAACATTGGAGATAATATGGTGGGTAAATCAGACCATCCTGTCTCATGATCCTCAGTTTAAAACATTACCATTTTCTTGCTGCTTCTGTAAAGTTGAACCTTCTTCCTAAAAAGGGAGAGCGATCTCAAGGTCAGAAAGCAGAAATAAAGAAGGGAGGGACTTATAGCTAAGGAAAGAGAAAAGTCCATTTGGTCTGAGCCAAGCTGTAGGAGACAGTAGGCTAAAGCATTGGTCCCTTCTGATGTGGCTTTGTCCCCAAGGACCCTGGGGAAAGCAGATTGAAAAGTCGTCTTTCCTTGCCAGGGTTTTGTTTGTTCCTCTGGGACAGGGATAATTTGGCACTGTTTTAAAGCTTTGGGGAAATAATGAAGACTTAAGCATAGATGGAAAGAGACATGCCCCAATCCCTAGAAGATGAGGATAGATTGAGTGCCAATGGCAGAGTCCCAAAGGAGCTATTGCAATAGGCTCCAAGTTTAAGGTAAACAAGTTAAAATTTATATTTGGGAACTGATTCCCTTGAGATTCAGATTGCCCTGCAACTCCATTCATGGGTGGAATGTACCCTAAGGCATCTGGGAAACTCACATTCCCTTATTCTATGAGGCTAGAGGTCTGCATCCTGGTAGCACATTGCTTAAGACCATCTTAGTGTTAAGACTGGTTTAAACAGAAAGATTCACTATGAATATTCATTAAGTCTTCTTTTGCTTGAATCTGTTGTTGTTCAGTAACTAAGTCATGTCCAGCTCTGTGACCTCATGGACTGCAGCACACCAGGCTCCCCTCAGTTCAGTTGTTACTCAGTGGTGTCCGACTTTTCGTGACCCCATGGACTGCAGCATGCCGGCTGCCCTGTCCTTCACTATTTTCCTGAGTTTGCTCAAATGCATGTCTACTGAGTCAGTGATGCTGTGTAACCATCTCATCCTCTGTCACCCCTTCTCCTTTTGCCCTCTTTCCCAGCATCAGGGTCTTTTCCAGTGAGTCAGCTCTTTGCATCAGGTGGCCAAAGTACTGAAGCTTCAGCTTCAACAAGTCCTTCCAATGAATATTCAGGGTTTACTTCCTTTAGGGTTGTCTGGCTTGATCTCCTTGCAGTCCAAGGGATTCTCAAAAGTCTTCTCCAGTACCACAATTCAAAAGCATCAATTCTTCAGCACTCAGGTTGAATCTTGTCTTTTGATAATTCAGAAACTTATTATAGCCTTCTTGGGCCTCTCTACTGAGAAATAGGAGCAGACGTTTACCTGGACCAAAATCCAGGTCCAGGATTGTTCCAGCCCAGGATACTGTAAAGCAGTACGTATACGGTAACATCTGTTTCCAAGCTAACATTTTAAAAGGGATTAAATTACATGAAAATAAACACTAAGAGCATTCTTAAAAACGAAAAGAAGTCTTTGAAGCGAAACCTGAGTACAGAGGTGGGAAAGACACTTTGCTTTGTAGGTCCTGATAGAAGTGGATGTGAGTGCATGAAGGTATACTTAAATGTTGTTGAGATCAAGAGGAAATACTCTGGAACCAGGCTACTAGAACACTAGCTAGTTTTGTGATATAGACAGGTTCTGAGCATGTGTATCTTCTGGTTTCATTATCTCTAATGTGAAGAGATGACCATCTCTGTCTCCTAGACTTGTTATGGGGATTAAATAGGTTAGTACATGGAAAGCACTTAAAACAATAACAGGTATATATCAGTTCAGTTCAGTCGCTCAGTCGTGTCCGACTTTGCAACCACATGAACTGCAGCACACAAGGCCTCCCTGTCTATTGCCAACTCCTGTAGTTTACTCAAACTCATGTCCATTGAGTCAGTGACGCCATCCAACCATCTGTCATCCCCTTCTCCTCCTGCCTTCAATCTTTCTCCACATCAGGGTCTTTTCAAATGAGTCAGTTCTTCACATCAGGTGGCCAAAGTAGTGGAGTTTCAGCTTCAGCATCAGTCCTTCCTGTGAATATGCAGGACTGATCTCCTTTAGGAAGGACTGGTTGGATCTCCTTGCATAAGTGCATCATAACTGTTAGTGTTAAGGAGTAAGATCTTTACTTTGAACCAGGTGAATATTCTTTCCCTCCCACAGTCTCTGTAAGTTGCCCCTCTTCTGTGGCACTGTGCCTTTTGTCAGAAGGGTGGAACCAGGAGATTCATCTCAATGTATTGCTCCTTGTGACGCCATTGGTCTTTTTATCTGAAGAAGATGAAGGCATCAGTCATGCTGGGAGCAGACATACTTCCTGACTCCTAGGAGGCACACAGTAAATACTTATTGAATAGATCAAGGTACCATCCTGGTGGAACAAGGGTGGAAACTGCTGAAACCATAGCCAGGAAATAAAAATGACTCAATGCTCAAAGCTTGAAAGGCAAGATAATCAGGGATCCTCTTCAGACCTCTCATAATTACAGCTGTTATTTATTCACTGATGGAGGGGCTAAGAAGAGAGTAAGAGGGAAAGTAGCGGAGCAAAGCCGTGAAAGTCTGGGGGGGGGGGAAACGGACTGGGAGCTGACATACCTTGAGTACCTAATAGATGCCAGGCAATGAGTACATTAAATATTTTACTGTAAATCTGATACCAGTCCTACCAGATAAATATTATCATCCACACTGTGCACAAGTTAAGTATCCTGTCTAAGATCACCCTGTGGTGAGCTGCAGAGTCATGTGTGTGTGGCTTCAAAGCCCTTGAACTTTCTGTTTCAGCTCACTAACAGTTTTCTCTCAATTCTTCAGTGTGAACTGGAATATTGAGCTGAGGGCCTAGATGGTCTACAATTAGACAGGATGGCAAGGGCACTGAGATATTCTTCCCTTTTCCTTAAGGACTGAATCAAGACTTATTCAAACTTGGGCTCCACCCTACTTCCTCTTCCACCATCACCCCACTTCCAGCCCATGCAGGTCCACATTTTCCAATTCAACTGTTTGTGCCAGTAATGATTCATGCTTCCTCAACTATATATTTTTTTTTTCCAAAGCTGTGAAAAACAAGCATCAAATGCATTTCTAACCTGCAGTGTTTCCTTGGATTCCAGGCATGCTCAGGTTTACTCTGGATTCTGTTAACCCTGCCATGTGTGTGCTTAGTCATTCAGCATGTCTGATTCTTTGTGACCCCATGGACTGTAGCCCACCAGCTTCCTTTGTCCACGGGGATTCTCCAAGCAAGAATACTGGAGTGGGTTGCCACGCCCTCCTCCAGAGGATCTTCCCAAACCAGGGATCAAGCCCAGGCCTCCCATATTGCAGGTGGATTCTTTACCATCTGAGCCACCAGGGAAACTGAAGAACACTGGAGTGGGTAGCCTATCCCTTCTCCAGGGGAACTTACCGATCCAGGAATCAAACCAGGGTCTCCTATATTGCAGGTGGATTCTTTACCAGCTGAGCTACCAGGGAACCCCACTGATAAATACCAACAACCCTGCCTGGTGCCTAACCACCATACTCCTCAATGCCATTGAGTGTATAACCGGGGGCAACTTCAAGGTTGAGCTCACATTCTTGTTTGCCAAGAGGTGCCACATTCAGCTGGGATGCACAGAGTTCCCTCAGAACACAGGTGATGGGGCTGAGACCTCCGTAAGACGCTTCAGCCATCCCCTCATGGTGGCACCACCTGGCCTTTGTCTTCTGGTCTAAAGCCAGGAACCTGGTATACACTTGGTTCTCTTCTCTTCCTCCTGTCCTATCCTTTCAAGAGGCACTGGTCATTTGAGTCTTCCCTTTGGCATTCCCTAACTACTGTAAAGACACAAAGCCACCTAACGTGAGATGATGACACCTGTCTTCAGGTATGCAAGCCCCTTATCCAGCGGGGCTGCCACCTCAAGCTTCAGGGAGCTTGGCAAAGGGAGTATCATCCCTACACTGAGCAGCAACATGACCTTGAAACAGCCCCATCACCATGCATTTGGCATTGGCTGTGTTAGTAGCATTCCTTCCCTTGCCTTCCAATTGTAATCCATTTATGTTACAAATGCACAGAGAGGGTCGTCATGATCCAGTGAAATATAATGCCTCACATTGACTGTTGATTAAGGGATAATTTGATCAATCAATCTTTTTTGGCTTTAATTGCTCTTCCTGCATGATTCCCATAGGAAAAAGGAATCATAATAGTCAACCCCTGGTCTTCGTGGGCTTTTCTAATCTCATAACACAGCACTGCATATGGTGCCCTGTCTCCTGCAGAGGGTCACGGTAAACACCCAGCCCTTGGGCTTGGCCCCCTCGCTCTGTGTGCCATTATCGGAACTCTGGCGGCCAGATTCCATATGCTGCTTACACTTAAGTTTTCACATTGAGTTTCCTCACCTCTTTAAGTTTTGCCAAGCATACGCTTGTCTTGTCCTTGGGGGAATATTTTAGTGTAATATGTATAAAGCTACAGTATCAAGAACTGTGTTGGCAAGTCTATGTAGCGTTGAGAAAATTTACCCTATTACATCAAATTGTGGTTATTTTACAGACTGTCAACACCAATGCTTGATTTCTAATGGATGCTTTTCTTCCTTCAAGCTGGGATAAACTCTCCCAAACTCTCATTGGGGCACCATTTCTCACTTTTCTTCCCTTTCTGCTTCTCTCCCGCTGTCACTATTGGGTTTAGACCAGACACGCAGTCTTGTCTGCTCATTTTAGGACACTTCTTCATTCCTTCACGCTGTATTTTTCTTTCACAATCTCCACGTATTATTTCCAAAGGGAGTCACCCTTCACTGAAGCCATGACAAGGTTCTTTTCCATTGCATTCCAAGGTAGGACTATTGACTGCAGCCTCACTTGGTATCTGTTAACTTTTGCCCTTGGCGTCCAGACAACTCTTTGATTCTCAGGATGCTTGCTGCTGAACTTCCTGTCTATAGTAATGCGCCTGGGGAGTCTCTCGCTCCCCTAGCCTGCTCTTTCCTCCTCCCAGAGCTTCCCTTTCCCTTTCCATGCCGAGCAATTATTCTTATTAATTATTCCAGCTAGCAGTAATTATCAGCAGTACATGCCCCAAGCCACATTAATAACAGAAATCTCTAGGACACTGAGGAGTCAGCTGGGAGGCCCCCTCCGCCTTTTGATTTGCCTGGCACTGCAAGTTGGGCTCTCTGCTTCTATCCACGCCCCTCCCATGTGCCCCTGCTTGCTTTACCCATCCCCAGCTGCTGCATTCTCCAGCCTGGGTAGGTGGGTTGATGGTGTGATAAACAAGGGTGGTGTGATCTCGACTTATGTGGCTATAAGCTCTGTGTAACTCCAGCAGCATGTGAGGCACCTGAACCTTGGCACAACTGAAAGACATCCTTTGGTAGCATCTAAAGTCAGATCCTAAAGACTGTTAATCCTTTGGCAATCATTTGCAACAGTTTTTCCTTTGTATGTATTCTTACCCTCTGTTCATTTTTCTTGGCAGTCATGCATTAATAGTTTAAAATCTCAACAGCCAGTCATTAATGTATTTAAAGGAATGCTTTTGTTTTATCAGAAAATTTTTAAAAATCAATTTGCATAAAAGTTCAGGAACATTAGATAATTAAGGAAGTTCTTTGATGGCTACATAGGAAAGTGTATGAATAATGGTCTTTTGAAAGCTGCTGAACTAGCTCAGTTTGCCAAAATATTTCAGAGGAAAAGGCAAATGACAAGGAACAGAGAAGTATAGATAGAATTAGTCTACCACAGTGTGTATGTCTTCCCAAAGTAATTTTGTGTATTACAATGAATGTGTGTGCTTGAGAAGTGAGATGCTGTTTTGCTAGTGTAGCTTCTAACAGCGACTTGGAAACCATCTGCCTGTTGGAATCTTCTTTTTTTAGTCCAAAACAACAAAGTTTGAAACACTTGGATATAGTGTCAACTCTGACTTACTACAATTGCAAACCATCAGCAAGTTTCCAGAGAGGTTGCAAGGCAAGGTGCTAATTTGCAGATGTTATAGCAAAGATCTTATTACTAAACCACCACAGACCACATGTGGCAATGGTAAAATCAGGTGGAAAAGAAAATTTTCAGCATTGTCAAAACAGTGCTCCTGTGAGTTGCTACCAAGTGAACAACACAAGAGCTAAGCTAGATTTTTTTCCCTGTTTTTCTTTCTTTCTTTTAGGAGAAGTATGTGAAACAATCTGGAAAAGATAAAATTCTAAGAGTGACTTAATTTCTTTGAAAGAACTTTGAAGAACAAAAGTAATAGGAAGTATGTCTCATTCTGACACTATGCCTACCTGCTTCCAGCATGAGATACTGATACATTAACTGTTGAGGCCAGTGGTAAAAATCCAGTCCTTTGCAAATTTATTTAATTTAAATAAGCTTCCCCAACATTGGGGGAATGTGTTCTCTCAGTGTGCTTCATTAGTGCAGCTTACACTACAAAACTGGCTGTATTGAGAAAGATTGCACCATTATCAAATAATTAGGAATGCCTTAGCAGGTGCATACACTTACCTTAGTAATTAAACCCTTGTTAAAACACCAAAATCCAGAGATTTTAAATGGTTACAGCATCCCAAAGGAGGTAGCCCAGAAAGTGATTCTATAAGGTAGCGTCATTTGGGAACAGGGATATTGAGCAGAGTCTCTTTTCCTCTTGGGATACTTACCAAGCACATCTGTGCACATCATGAGATGCAATAAAAATTGCAACGACAATGCTAAACAAACGCCCACTGCACAAGACAGACACCAGGCAGACCCAGCACCACCCTGCTCGAAGCAGATACTGTGTGACTGGGCTTTTTGCTGCCATTGTTCCAAGGATGGCGCATGAGACAAAGAAGGAATAAAACGAGAATCTCCAAAATCCTCAGTCTTCTCTCCTCACTTTAGGGAAAAAAGGGCAACTGAAACAGTTTCTCAGGAAATACCTTCATAAAACTTAACTGTGAAGTTTTTGACAAAATGCAAATGTTGGTTAGCTTTTACTCTCCATTGGTTTTAAGGAACAGGCCCGTGTAAATATGACAAGCAGCCACCAAAAAGCCAACATTCCAAAGCAGTTCCCTAAAATCTTCCTGCCAGCAGTCTTAAAGTGATCCATATAATTACAAATTAGATCCATTTGCTGGGGTCTGGCTGCCTAAGCAAGAGCTTGCCTTCCATATATAAATATAATTGTGATAAATCTGGACTCAGCAGCCATGGGGCATCCTGAAGATGATATCTAGGGGTTGCCATGACAACTCCCTAGAATCCTGCTGTCTTTTCAAGGTGGAATTCCTAGGTAAAGCCTGGAAGGTATCCGAAATAAATCATCAGAAGGTAGGACAGCTGGAATTGGTCCATGGAAGAAATCCAAGTATGTGAGTCCATAAGTCCTGTGGTAAGGAGGTTGTCACTTGAGGACAAATTTCCATCACTTTGTGGAATTTAAGCTGAGTATCTGAAGCAGTTGGATTTTTTTTATGGATCTTGGTATTCCTGAGGCTTGGATACTGCAGTATTGATACTAATGACCTCCGTCAATCACTGATGTAATCCCTCCCTAGGACAAAGCATCCGACACTCCTGGAGACACACATGTCTCAGGAAATCTGTGGACCCAGCCGTGTGGCAAAAGGAATTGTCCTTCTATAAGTGGCAACTAACCCTCTTGGGTGACTATCTTCATTGCAGTGAATATTTTCGGCCTGGACAGCCTCCTGACACTGTCAGTGGGGTTTGGGTGATAACTCTCTTGCTCATTCTGGTTCTGAAGCTTATCAAGCTGAGTCCTAGTTACATCAGTCATTTGTTCTGAGACCTTGGGGGATAAGGAGGATAATACTTTGAGCCAAATTGGTAATTGTGAGAACTGAATAAAACAACAAATGTAAAACACTAAACACAATGCCTGGCATTTAATAATAAATATCCTCTTCCTTTACTCCTCCCTGCAAAATACAAAACATGATATAATTGTATTAACTCAAGAATCTGTGGACCATCAAGCATTTTACTGAGATTCACTTGGCCACATTAGTACTGGAAGTCCAATTTGCACATAAGAGTAATATAAGTTTTCATGGAGTGAAAGGAAGTGGTAGTTGTTCTATGAGAAAGATCAGAAAGATCAGCAGGCACATAGATGGCATGTGATACTGTAAGTGATAAATAGCTGAGAAGATCAGAGTATTTAAACTGTCCATATCTTCAAGCCACAAATTTAGTCTCTGCCCTGATGCTAAAGCTGAAACTCCAGTACTTTGGCCACCTCATGCGAAGAGTTGACTCGTTGGAAAAGACTCTGATGCTGGGAGGGATTGGGGGCAGGAGGAGAAGGGGACGACAGAGGATGAGATGGCTGGATGGCATCACTGACTCGATGGACGTGAGTTTGAATGAACTCCGGGAGTTGGTGATGAACAGGGAGGCCTGGCGTGCTGCAGTTCATGGAGTCACAGAGTCGGACGTGACTGAGCGACTGAATTGAACTGAACTTTTACCCTGAAGTGAAGGAAAATTTGAAATAACAAAAGACTACAGTTCTTTGAAATAATGACATAACTCTGGACCTGCAGGGAAACATATTATTCAATCAACAAAAAAATTATTGTCACCTGTAAAATAGCACATCTACTAAAGCAAACTGTTTAAAACTTTAAACAATTAATTGGATTTTGTCTTTATTTTTGATTTTCTGTAGTTTGAAAATTCTGTGCCTAGGAGTAGGTTTTTGATGTTTATCCTGCTTGATGTTCTCTGAATTTCCTAGATCTGTGGTTTGCTGTCTGACATTAATTTGGTGGAAATTCTAAGCCATTATTGCTTCAAATATCTCTTCTACTCCATTCTCCCTTCTTCTTCTGATATTCCCATTATGTGTATGTTATACCTTTCATGACTGTCCCACAGTTCCTGGATATTCTGTCTTAATTTTCTAATCTTTGTTCTCCTTGCTTTTCAGTTTTTGAGGATTCTATTGATATATCTTCTCCCTCAGAGATTCTTTCCTCAACTGTATCCAGTCTACTAATAAGCTCTTCAAAGATATTCTTTATTTCTGTTAGTGTTCATCATTTTTATTATTTCTTAGAATCTCCATCTCTGCTTACATTTTCCATCTGTTCTTGCTGTCTACTTTGTTCACTTGAACCATTATATATTAATCATACTTCTAAGAAATTTTTATTGAAGTATAATTGATTTACAGTGTTGTGCTGTGTTAATTTCTGCTATATAACAAAGTCACTCTGATAGTTTTCTCTTTCATAGTCTTTTCCAGTATGATTTATCACAGGAAACTGAATACAGTTCACTGTGCTTTACAGTAGGATTTTGTTGTTTATCCATTCTAACTATGAAAGTGAAAATGTTAGTCACTCAGTCGTGTATGATTCTTTGAGACCCATGGACTATAGTCCAGCAGACTCCTCTGTCCATAAAATTCTCCAGGCAAAAATACTGGGGTGGGTTGCCACTTCCTTCTCCAGGGGATCTTCCCAAGCCTGAAATCAAATGCAGGTCTCTCGTAACTATAGTTGTTTTAAATTCCCAGTCTCATATTATCAACATCCCTTTCATATCTGAGTTTGGTTCTGAATTTTGCTCTGTCTTCCAGTTGTGCTTTTTTGCTTTTTATTAAGTCTTGTAAAAAATTTTTGATAGCAGACATGATGTACTGACTAACTAGTTTCTGCTTTGGGCAGACCTTGTTAAGAAGAAAGAATGCTCTGATGTATTTCAAAATGGTTACTTTTATTCTCTCCCTGCTGGAAGCAAGAGGGGGTTTGTCTCTAATAGTCATCATGAGATCCTAGTTGAGCTCCTGAAAGTAACACTCAAAAAGGTGTGGGGACTTCCTTATGACTGGCACTCCCTGAAGTTTTTGACTCTCACCCTTGCCTACATTGAGCCCCCAGCAATTTGTCAGTTACCGTTCAGGTTTTCCTATCCGGGTACTGGTTCCTGCAGAGGTTCGGCTCGCAGTTTTCCTGCTTTGTCTGGTATATTTTGATTCTCTGTATTCACCTGTCTGCCTCTCCAACTTTGGGTTAGCAGTTTGCCCTGTGATCTCCCTTCATTTACAAATAAATGAAACTTGTTATTTTTGTTTGTTTGGCTTTTCTCTTATTGTTAGGAATAAGCGGTAATTTCCAAGCTCCTTACATACCAGACCAAATTTCCCCATTTATTTCAAAATGACCTTTTATAGCCTTAAGAAATCTGGGATACAGCTTAATTTCACTCCTAGTATTTGGTTGTCTCTCAAATTTTCTTTAAGCTAGAATAATCACCCTCCCTTTTTATTTTATATTTTGGTCATTAAAACATTGAAACTTTTGGAGTTCAAGACAATTGTGTTGTGAAGTAACCCATATTTTAGATTTATTTACTCATGTACAGACGTAGGTTAAGTATATGGTAAGAGTATTTGTTGTTTTTGTTGTTCAGCTGCTAAGTCATGTCCAGCTTTTTGTGACCCCATGGACTGCAGCAGATCAGGCTCCTCTGTCCTCTACTATCTCCCAGGCTTTGCTCAAATTCATGTTTATTGAGTCAGTGATGCTATCTAGCCATCTCATCCTCTGCCATCCACTTCTCTTGTTGCCTTCAATCTTTCCCAGAATTAGAGTTTTCTTCCAGTGAGTCAGCTCTTCACATCAGCTGACTAAACTTTGGAGCTTTAGCTTCAGCATCAGTCCTTCCCATGAATATTCAGGGTTGATTTCCTTTAGGATTGACTGGTTTGATCTCCTTGCAGTCCAAGGGACTCTTAAGAGTCTTCTCCAGCACCACAATTCAAAAGCATCAATTCTTTGGCGCTCAGCCTTCATTATGGTCCAACTCTCACATCTGTACATGACTACTGGGAAAATCATAGCTTTGATGATACAGACATTTGTTGGCAAGGTAATGTCTCTGCTTTGTAATATGCTGTCTAGATTTGTCATAGCTTTCCTTCCAAGGAGCAAGGGTCTTTTAATTTCATGGCTGCAGTCACCATCTACAGTGATTTTAGAGCCCAGGAAAATAAAATCTATCACTACTTCAACTTTTTCCCCATCTATTTGCCATGAAGTGATGGGACCTAATGCCACGATCTTGGTTTTTTTAATGTTGAGTTTCAAGCCAACTTTTTCATTTTCCTCTTTCACTCTCACAGCAAAGCTCTTTAGTTTCTTTGCACTTTCTGCCATTAGAGTAGTATCATCTGCATATCTGAGGTTGATGGCATTTCTTCCGGCAATCTTGATTCCAGCTTATATTTTATCCAGCCCATCATTTCTTATGATGTACTCTGCATATAAGTTAAATAAGCAGGGTGACAATATACAATCATGTCGTGCTCCTTTTCCAACTATGAATCAGTCAGTTGTTCCATGTCCAGTTCTAATGTTGCTTCTTGACCTACATACAGGTTTCTCAGGAGGCAGGTTACATGGTTTAGTACGTCCATCTCTTTAAGAATTTTCCAGTTTGTTGTGATCCACACAAAGTCTTTAGCATAGTCAGTGAAGCATAAGCAGATGTTTTTCTAGAATTCCCTTGCTTTCTCCGTGATCCAACAAATGTTGGCAATTTGATCTCTGATTCCTCTGCCTTTTCTAAACCGAGTTTGTACATCTGGAAGTTCTTGGTTCACATACTGCTAAATCCATATTATATAAGCAGTATTCTATGTTTCCCATCTTTGCTAAATTTAATACTTGGTGTCCATAGATCTGTCTATTACAAAAATACATTTTCAGTTATGTAATTAATAGACATTCTATGGTAATACTTTACATCTGTGAATATTCTATTCCCCAACAACCATCCATCCTATGGTTTTAGCATCCATTAATGCTTTTGAACTGTGGTGTTGGAGAAGACTCTTGAGAGTCCCTTAGACTGCAAGGAGATCCAACCTGTCCATTCAAAAGGACATCAGTCCTGGGAGTTCTTTGGAAGGACTGATGCTAAGGCTGAAACTCCAGTACTTTGGCCACCTCATGCGAAGAGTTGACTCATTGGAAAAGACTCTGATGCTGGGAGGGATTGGGGGCAGGAGGAGAAGGGGATGACAGAGGATGAGATGGCTGGATGGCATCACTGACTCAATGGACATGAGTTTGAATGAACTCCGGGAGTTGGTGATGGACAAGAAGGCCTGGCGTCCTGCGATTCATGGGGTCGCAAAGAGTTGGACATGACTGAGAGATTGAACTGAATGATACTTGCCTAAAATTGCTTATTAACGTTTGCAAAATGGTGATTTTCTAATTCTGTCCATCTTCTACATTTATTGTAAAGAATAACTGCCCCCTTTTATTGCTTTCTCTCCCCCATATCATCATGGATTCAGGGACTTTTTTGTTTTGTTTATTTTATTATTATTATTTTTTTGCTCAAATTGTCTCCAGTTCAGCTAGTGAATATCCTTTGAAGCTAGTTCTGTGGCTTCCTGTGTCCTTTTGACATGATGTCATTAATCTTTGAGCACGTGGTTGCTTTCTGGCACAGTAAGACATCCCAGGCTCACCTTGTACTCTCTCTGCCCCAGCTTTGGAAATAGCCAAGATGGGAATATTATTTGGAAACCAAGATCTGGGACACAGATGATGCCATTTTGGGGCACAGGCATCAAACAGTTTATCCTACAACTCTCCAGGCCGAAGTCCTGTGCATGCGCCTGAAAGCATGCTCCCCACACAGTTCGACCCGTGTCTCCATTATCACCGCCACCACCCGTTTATCCCCACAGGTCTGCTTTCTACAAAAACCTCTCTACAAGCCTCCTCGCCTCCAGCCTCTTTATCTTCAAACCCACCAGAACAAGACTTTTACAACATGGTGAAGGGAAAAGTGGGCTTCCCAGGTCATGCTAGTGGTATAGAACCTGCCTGCTAATGCAGAAGACATAACAGACATGGGTTCGATTCCTGGGTGGGGCAAGATCCTCTGGAGGAGGGCATGGCAACCCACTCCAGTATTCTTGCCTGGAGAATCCTATGGGAAGGGGAGCCTGGCGGGCTAAAGTTCATAGAGTCGCAAAGAATCAGATATGACTGAAGTCACTGGGCACGCATGCTCTCTCACACAAAGGAAAAAGGAGGATTTGGAGTCGTATAGGCCAAAACACTGAGCCTAGCTCAACTTCACCACCACTGCAAAACTCTGGGTAAATTAGGAAGCTTTTCTGAGCCTCATTTTCCTCATTTGAATAGTAGAGGTAAGAGTACTTACCTTACAAGTGAGAATCAGACATAAGAAATATATCCTAGCCACATCCATGAAAACCATCTCAACTCTCAGCCTCTTCTGCAAAACCTGCCCCACCCATGGCCAATTGAAAGGGGAAACTCCTCCAGGAGACCACAGCTGAGTGAGCTGGGAGGGGTTGCATAACGAGGAAAGAGAGAGAAAGAGAGAGAAAACTGAAGTTAGTACTAGTCAATGAAGCTAAAATGAAATAAAAATTGATGCCATCTGATCAAAGATTAGTGCATAGAAGTTGCTCAAGGTGGGGAAGACTGGAGAAGCATCATGTCTTGCCTCTCTGCCTGTGGTTGGCCACCTGCTCTCCTCTCCTTCTAGAAGACTTGCACTCTTCAATCACCTCCCTCCAGTATATTCAGTCTTTTCCTCTATACTAGCTCTAACTTAAAATCATAAAATCACATTTACCATTTCCGCTTCTTTGCAAAACATCTTTCCTAAATTCAGTGGTTCTTCCCAGTAGAGCATTCAGAAAGTGCAGTCCATGGTCCCTAGCTACACTTACTATAGCTCAATGAAATTCTATTAAGCTTACCACTTACTTCTATATTGTTCCAACTGATTCACATTTCTGTTTTATTTTACTTGATCACTACTTTTTGTTTTTCTCTTACCTCTCTGACAGCCCTCAATCTACTTCACAATTTATTCTTTCTCTGTTTGGCCCACCTATGTCAATATGTGCCCAAGGATGTACCCTCAGTAACCTGGGTCTACTCTTCTCACCCTACCCCTGGATGACCTTCTTCACACCATGGCCTCACGTTACCACCTTTAGATCCATTACTCCCACATCTTCATCTCTGATAACTCTGCTGAATTCTTGACCCCTATGTCCAGCCTACCTCCAGACTATCTCCACTTGGAGCCCCCTAAATAAATCAGTCACTGTGTCCAAACTGAACTCATCATCGTTTGTCATATTTTCTAATCACTATCATCAACTCATTCAGTCATACCAGAAGGCCAGGAATCACCCTGAATTCCTGCTTATATCCACTGCTGACATCTTGAAGATCCTCCCATCCTGCTTTCTCTCAAATATTCTCCCTCTGGATCTCTTTGTCAACCCTGCTTTCTCAGGCTCCCATCACAGTCTGTCTGGCATACTATCTCTCAGCCCCCAGTTGGCACCTCTGTTCTCTATTTGCTTTTGAAAGGGAGGAGGGTCTCTAGAAAACAGATTTGATCATGTCACTGCTCTGCTGAAAATTCTTGAGTTTCCACCATTGGGTAAATCTTAAAATTCTTAGCCAAGACCTCACCAGACCCTGATTACCAGCCTCGTCATTATCTCCTAACTGTGCAGAATTCTTTCCAGTGTTGTGCCTTCCCCTGGGCTATTCCTTTTCATAGAATCCCCTCCTTGTTCCCATCCCTATTTGTCTAAAAAACTCCTAATAGTGATCTTGTAAAATCACGAGTCAGATCATATCACAGAGACACGTCACTTTTTAAGATCTCCTGGTGGACTTCTGTGGTCAAGCTCAAATCCATCATCCAGCTGTAGGTCCTCTAGGATCCAGCCTAGCCTTCCTCTCTAACCTCATTTCCTCCCCTTTCTACTCCCATCAGCGTGGCCTCCTTTCTAGTCTTTGACCACAAGCAGCCTTATTTACCTGGTGTTTGGACTAGATGTTCCCAGTTCCCGGATTCCTCCTGCCAATCTTTACATGGTCAGTTTCTTCTTATCATTCAAGTTTCACTCAAATGTTCTGTCTAAAGAGGCCTCCTTAGATTTTCTAGCTGCCACTAGTCACTCCTGTGAACTCTGAAGTCTGAATGACCTGAGTTTGAAATTGACCTCTGCCACTTGCTAGCTGTGTGACGCTGGGCAGACTTATTAACCTCTCTGTGTTTCAGCTTCCTCATCTGTAAAATGAGGACCATAATGCCTTACTCATAGAATTGCTGTTAATTATAAATGAAACAAACGCCTGATTCATGGTATTTAATGTGTTAAACAGTAGGTGTTTTTATTTTTTAATTTAATTATTCAATTTATTATTTATTTTTATTTTTTAGTGTGTTCCCTGCTTAGGGAATAGTTTCTTTTTTTCTTTTCTTTTTAAAAAATGTATTGAGATATAGCTGCTTTACTATGTCATGTTAGTTTCTACTGTACAATGAAGTAAACCAGCTCTATGTGTATATGCATCCCCTCCGTCTTTGATTTCTCTCCCACCTCCCCTGCCATCCCACCAGTCTAGGTCAGCACACGGTACAAGATGAGCTCCCTGTGCTATACAGCAGGTTCCCACTAGCTGTCTCTTTTATACATGCTGCTGCTGCTGCTGCTGCTGAGTTGAATCAGTCGTGTCTGACACTGTGCAGCCCCATAGACGGCAGCCCACCAGGCTCCCCCGTCCCTGGGATTCTCCAGACAAGAACACTGGATGGAGTGTGTTGCCATTTCCTTCTCCAATGCATTAAAGTGAAAAATGAAAGTGAAGTCACTCAGTCGTGTCCGACTCTTCGCGACCCCGTGGACTGCAGCCCACCAGGCTCCTCCGTCTATGGGATTTTCCAGGTAAGAGCAGTGGAGTGGGTTGCCTGTACCTTCTCCACTTTTATACATAGTACTGTACATTTGTCAATCCCAATCTCCCAGTTCACCCCACCCTCACCTTCCCCTGCCCCCTATGTCCCCACAACTGTCCTCTACATCTGCATCTCCTTTCCTGCCACGCAAATAGATTTCATCAGTACCATTTTTCTAGATCCACATGCATGCATTAATATACAATATTGATTTTTCTTTCTGACTTACTTCACTCTGTACGACAGACTCTAAGTAGATGTTCTGAAAATGATGGCGATAAAAACTTTCATTTTGCTGAACACTAAGTGTAGGTAGCACTACTTCTATTGTGTAACTCCTATGGTCCAAAAAACCTCAAAAGAACTTTATTTCCTGTAGCAGCAAACAAAACAACACACACACACACAATAAAAAAAAAAAAAAAACTCTAAAAGCCCAGCATTAAAAGACGTTTTTAGTTTGCCTCTAAAATGTTCAGGTTTATCTTCAACTACGGTCCTCACAGGCTATTTTCAGCCAATCTGGACTCTTCAGCTCTTGTGCCTCTGTCTTTGTTTGTGTCTAACATCTAGACCTGTAGCAATCCTGCTCCTTCTGTATTTTCTTTGTCTCCCTTTCTCTATCTATCTCCCAAATTAAATCTTATATGATCATCCCTGCTGGCCATATCGCTTCGTGTTCTGAACTGCTGAATCCATCACCTTGAGGGTCAGAGGAACCTCAAGTTCAGTATCTCTAGGATGGAACATTTAATCTTTCCCAAGCAGTCCTGTTCTTCATTCTGTGTTATAACTCTCAATGAAGATGCCATCACCCATTGTAACCTTTGTGAGAAATCTAAGCATTGATTGAGGTTTCTTTTCAGTCACTTCCTAATCGTTCACAGAATCTTGATAAGTTTACTTCCAAAGTTACCTAAATAACCTCCTACACGTTTTGTTTGTCCAAATGCATTTTTTGTGCCCTATTTCTATAGTTGATTCTCTTCAGGTTTGCACCACCTCTCCCTTCACCATACCGAAGCACTGACCCTCTGCTCCTTCCCAAGCCTTCCCTCAGCACTCAGCCTGCAGAGTGCTTGTTCTGGCATGGAGCCCTGACCATCGCCCTCCACTGATTTGCTCAACACCTATCAGTGCTCATTATTAGCATGATGCACAAGGCCACTCTTACCTCTTTCATGTTTTCTCAAAAACAAATGCATTTATTTCTCCCACATCATAGGCACACACCCCAAGTCATTCTGTTCAGACTCTTTTCTCTGCCTAGACGTCTTCCCTTGCTGTTGGTCAGTCACTCAGTCTTGTCTGACTCTGCAATTCCATAGACTGCAGCCCACCAGGCTTCCTCGTCCTTCACTGTCTCCTGGAGTTTGCTCAAATTCACATCCATTAAGTCACTGATGCCATCCAAACATTTCATCCTCTGTTGCCCTCTTTGCCTCTTGCCCTCAGTCTTTCCTGGCATCAAGATCTTTTGCAATAAGTCAGCTTTTCACATCAGGTGGCCAAAGTATTGAACTTCAGCATCAGTCTCACATCTGTATATAACTACTGGAAAAATCATAGCTTTGACTATATGGGTCTTTGGTGGCAAAGTGATGTCTCTGATTTTTAATACACTATCTATGTTTGTCACAGCTTTCCTTCCAAGGAGCAAGTGTCCAACTTTTCACAGCCCCATGGACTATGGCCTACCAGGCTCCTCTGTCTGTGGAATTTTCCAGGCAGGAATACTGAAGTGGATTGCCTTTCCCCCTCCAGTGGATTTTCCTAATCCAGGGATTGAAACTGCATCTTTTGCGTCTCCTACATTGGCAGGCAAATTATTTACCCTTAGAGCCACCTGGGAAGCCCCTTACCAAATAAATAACTCACCTCAAAAAAGGAATTGTTTGCTCATTTTGCCCTTATATTGATAATAAAGGCAATATATTTTAATTAGGAAATTCAGATAAGCAAATGAAGAACACTAAAACTCCAATTTGATAAACAATGCTTATAGTTTTTCTATAGGTTTTATAAAAGTAGAAACATGCTCTACATATTATTTTATAACTTGATTGATTTTGCTTAATTGTATATCATAACTCTCTATATCATTTAATATTATGCTTCAATATTACATTTTGATGGCTACACAGAGTCTATTTTGTAGAAGTACTATGATTTACTTAATACCCTCTTGTTGGGTATTTACATTATTTCCAATTTTATATAGTTATGAATGATACTGTGATAATTATTATCCTTATTGATGAAATTGTTTGAACATATGCTTAAATTTCCTTTATGTAAATTTCTGACAGTGTATTTGTTAAATGCAAATATGCAACACTTTAAGGCTCTTATTCTTGGGGCTTCCCTGGTGGCTCAGTTGCGAAAGAATTTGCCCACAATACAGGAGACCCGGCTCTGATCCCTAGGTTGGGAAGATCCCATGAAGAAAGGAATGGCAACCCACTCTAGTACTCTTGCATGGAGAATTCCATGGACAGAGGAGCCTGATGGGCTACAGTCCTTGGGGGGGTCTCAAAGAATTGGACATAACTGATCAGCTAACACTTTCACTTTCCCTTCTTAAGGCTTTTAATGCAAACCACCAACTTTTTCTCAAAAAGGCTGTGGCAATAATTAAATGAATCTTTCCAATCTGGCTTCCCTGATAGTTCAGCTGGTAAAGAATCCACCTGCAGTGCGGGAGACTTTGGTTTGATTCCTGGGTCAGGAAGATTCGCTGGAGAAGGGATAGCTACCCACTCCAGTATTCTTAGGCTTTCCTTATGGCTCAGCTGGTAAAGAATCTGCCTGTAGTGCGGGAGACCTGGGTTCGATCCCTGGGTTGGGAAGATCCCCTGAACAAGGGAAAAGCTACCCACTCCAGTATTCTGGCCTAGAGACTGTGTACTCCATTCCATGGACAGTATAGTCTGTGGGGTGACAAAGAGTCAGATGCAACTTTCACTTTCTTTCCAATTTAGTGGGTAATATAGGGATCCTGTTTTTGTGTTGTTTTAAACTTTTCCACATATTCAGTAATCATTTACGTCTTTTGTGAATTTCCTTTTCGTGTTCTTTCCCATTTTTCTATTGGAGTGTTTAACTTTTGAAAAGTAATCTGAAGATATTTTTATAGCACTCAATTATATCATATAATGAAAATTTTTTCCAGATTATTGTTTACCTTTGAATTTTACATGTGGTATTTTCGAATGTTAGAATGTACATGGTACCATCACTAGACTCAAGAACTGAAATGCCCATGCTTGAATCCAAGCCCTAACATGTGCAAGCTATGCAACCTTGAACAAGTTGCTTAACCTCTCTGTGTTTCAGTTTTCTTATTGATATAATTGAAGTGATAACCATGCCTATTTTTAGGATTGTTGTGAGGATTAAATGAGCTAACATATGAATGATGTCTATAATATGTTTGGCACATATTAAGTACTACATGATAGCTAGGTTAAATTAACAATGGATTTGCTCAGGAGTCATCCATTTAGTAAGCCATACCTGAATCTCCATTTGAGTAAGATGCTACTCATCTGTCCTTCTAGAGCACTAATTTTACTACTACTAATTTTATAGTAACATTTTTATGCCAGTCTTAATAGACAGGAAACTAAAATGGTGGTAAGGGATTGCATTGTATTTATCATTATATTCCCAATGCCCTTCATATGCCTTCTGTGAACTGAAAAATGGCTCTTCAGAACTACTCTGATGACACATATCTCACCTTCCTTTGAGTTATTATAGTATTTGTGCTTAATTAGTTCTCCAGCCAGATCATTCATGTTTTCATCATTCATATGACCGTTTTCTCTGTATGACCAAGTTCTGTGTCTAAATATGTCAACATATGGAGATCATAAGAAAGAGAAGTTAGAAGGGAGGAAGGGAAAGTTTTAAAGAGGAAGGGAGAAAAGAAGAGAGGCTTTCATACAAGTATAATCACTTGCAGGTCCTTATGATTCTCTCTTGGAAGATCCTGCCTCTGATTACTGAGTCTGGTCTAGCAAGTCAATGGTCCATCCTACAAGTCAAGTAGAGGGCCAGAAACCCAAGCTCTAGTAAACTGTGGGCATTTGCTCAGGTCTGTGTCATTTTAGTCAACTACACCATTCTCAGGACGTTCTCAGGGCAAGTCCCCTCTCACTGCTTCCTCCCATGTGCAGGTTTTCCCACTGAACCCCAGAGGAGTTCTGGAGCCTGAGGGTGTGTGAAGGGCTCATACATAACCCTGGTTTAAGGCCTTCAGTTCACAGTGATCCAGAGCATTGATTATGCTCGGAGTCTCAAGCCTATTGCTGGCCTAAGTAAAAACAGATGTGAATCCAAACATCTGTGTTTCTTCTGTTGAAAATATCAGGTCTATGTTCAAAGCAGCTTCATCATTGTAACAGCCAAATTAATCAAAAACTGATTTAAGTGATGACGACTATCCTGTAGCCAAAGATTGTGCATACGATGGAAGCTCATGGTTATTTCTATAACCCATTTTGTACATATTTGCTTACTTAACAAATGATTCAGCAAATATTTACTTCAGTCCATGAAGAGGCACTTGGGATGGAAATGCAAAGTCCCATGGGACAGGACACGCGTGTCCTTGGGTTGTCAGGACAAAGGTGGCAGATTGACAAGTAAATATAATTAGAATGTGCTGTCATAAGCAATTTGATCAGTTATGTTCTAGGTATTATTGGAACACAGGGAGAAGGTGTGTACATAATTCAGACCTGCAAAGGGGAGGTCATGGAAAGTTTCATGGAAGAGATAAGGCTAGGCTGAATTTTGAGGAAATGTTCATTCATTCAATAAATATTTACCAGTGTGAAAAACAAAAAGGGGGTATGATACATCTAGGCATGAGGTTCATTTGTCATCACTGGACAAGGTAAGGTTCCTAAATACATGGAACTAATTATTAAGTCATCAAAAGGGGATATGCAGGAAAATGAAATAGGATGATGTGATAAAGTAGGGAAACTGATCACTAAGGTCAATGTGGAGCATAGCTGATTCAGTTCCAAGCCAAACAATGAGCACACGTTTGCAGTGGGCATTCTGCTCATCACCTAAGATCCTGGTAACTGTGGGAAGGTAGGAGGAAGTAGGAGCCACAAGGACAGTTAAGAGAGACTGTATGTGGAGGTGGTAGGGATGAACGTGTGAATGGGGGAGTGCTGATACTTCAAACAGGAATAGGGAAGATGGGAGAAGAGGTGCTGGGATGAAGGAGAAAGTGCTGAATGCTGGAAGAAAGCAGAGCCCCACACATAAGAGACCTTCAGTAAATGTCAAATGAATGAACAGACAGGCATGTGGGTGGGTAGCTGTGTGGGTGAATGAGCAGGTGGATGAATAGATGGGTGAGACGGTGGCAAGTGGTACATAGAATTCAAGGTACTCAACACTCCAATTCTATCTTACCCCAGTAAGGAATGAAGCAAAAAAAAAAAAAAAAAACTATTTATTTCTTGACATTTTTATCTTTCACTAAACTATGGTAGCTCCTTAAGGGAAATAATTGTGTTGTTCCCTTAGGGCTTGGCAGCATGCCTGGCCCTCTGGCTTTATGAATGTATAGTTGTCGACTGCATCCTCTAGTTGTCCTTCCTCTATCAGCCACGATCTGACTGTCTGTGAGCCTGTTGACTGTGACTCTCCACTGGTAAGGCCAGTGAAACATTCTCGCTTCACCCTCGATCTACCACCGATTCTTTCCTTCTTCACTGACAAGTCTTAGTGATCACTCACTGGTTTAATCTCCCAGGCATAGGGACCTGGCGGCTAAAACCTGGAATCTGGATTCATCAGACGGCCTCCATTCAGGGTAGAAGGCACCCATTTAGAAACTGCCAACACATGCAATCTGAAGTGCACAAATTATTAGGTCAGGTTGAACATGAGGCTTACTGGAGATTGCAGCAGCCCCACGTAATTGGGGCAAACTGTGGTTTATTAAGCTAGCTTTTATCATAGTGATTCCTGTTAGTGCAACTCTAGTTAAGGGCCTGTCAGTTTTTCCATTATAAGACCCTGTTTCAGAGGCTTATAACTGCCACAGAAATTCACTGCTGCCTGAAGCTTGACACATTAGAGTGCTTTGCAGCCTTTGGGCATATTTTGAAAATAAGAGTAAAATAAAAATGACGGGGTTATTTCATTGTGATAATGTGGCCTCAGCCCGCTGGCCTGTGAGGGTGCTGTAACAAGCCAATCTTAGCCAACTGGTGGACAGTGAGCCGACATGATAGATAGGAACATTTTAACATTTTCCTCATTGTCATTACGCTCCATCTTGTCAGTAATCTTGTTAAAGAGGACGCGTTGACATGATGGATAATAATGGCCCTGTTGCAGATATCATTGCCTCACAGAGTAACTCAGGTTTCCGAAGTTCCTACACATTGTACATAAATTGACTGTACAAAAGGTTGTAGAAATGTTTTTGATAGAGTAAAGACCCAATCAGACATGTGGATGGCTATAAGATTTGTAGGTGTCATACTGCCATCACTTTCTTGGGCTCCAGTTTGTATGGACAGTAACGAAGCAACGATTTTCTCGTAAATTTGTTGCTTGCAATTACAGAACACCGCCAGCAGCTGATCTGTGGGACTCTAGTTAGCATCTGTGTTCCAGACTACAGGTTTTCCCAAAGGAGAGGATACCAAAACAAATAATCAGTACACCTTGCCACATTTATCCCACACCTGAAATAAATATTTTGCACAATTAGAGTAAGATATAAAGAAAAGGGCACTTAGTAAAACCTGGCAACTAACTGTCAACCACTAACTATCATCAATCAACAGCTTGACTTAACCTTGGGCCTTTCTGGGTTCTTAAGCATGTCCTTGCAAAGAAGTTGTTCTAGTTCAATAGAGCTAGGCCCAGGCGTAGGCTCGGACATCAGATGTTAGAGCTTACAAATTTTCAATCAACCCTCCACTAACTCTGTGACTATGAGCAAGGTTCTGAGCTGCTGAAGGTCTCTGGTCCTCTTTTCTTATCCGTAAAATTGAAATGATGACAATAGTTAGGAAAATATATGTCAAGGACTTATGGAACCAGTCCCAATGCCCCTTGATATTGTCCCTCATACCATATACATGTGGTATACCATATACAAGCCATATACACGTGGGCTTCCCTAGTGGCTCAGTGGTAAAGAACCTGCCTGGCAATGCAGGAGATGTGGGTTTGATCCCACATGAGTCAAGAAGATCCCCTGGAGAAGGAAATGGCAACCCTCTCCAATATTCTTTCTTGGAAAATCCCATGGACAAGGAGCCTGGTGGGTTGCAATCCATGGGGTCACAAAAGAGTTGGACACAACTTAGCAACTGAGTATACATGCATATATATGAGCATGCATATCTTAATATATGTATATCTCTATACTTATAAATCAAATTGTAGACTATGCCAAAGCCTTTGACTGTGTGGATCACAATAAACTGTGGAAAATTCTGAAAGAGATGGGAATACCAGACCACCTACCTGCCTCTTGAGAAATCTGTATGCAGGTCAGGAAGCAACAGTTAGAAGTGGACATGGAACAACAGACTGGTTCCAAATAGGAAAAGGAGTGCGTCAAGGCTGTATATTGTCACCCTGCTTATTTAACTTCTATGCAGAGTACATCATGAGAAACGCTGGGCTGGAAGAAACAAGCTGGAATCAAGATTGATGGGAGAAATATCAATCACCTCAGATATGCAGATGACACCACCCTTAGGGCAGAAAGTGAAGAGGAACTAAAGAGCCTCTTGATGAAAGTGAAAGTGGAGAGTGAAAAAGTTGGCTTAAAGCTCAACATTCAGAAAACGAAGATCATGGCATCCAGTCCCATCACTTCATGGGAAATGGATGGGGAAAGAGTGGAAACAGTGTCAGACTTTATTTTGGGGGGCTCCAAAATCACTG
>SJYC01004423.1:0-30447 GCA_006408675.1 Madoqua kirkii | reverse complement strand
TGGGGAAACAGTGGAAACAGTGTCAGACTTTATTTTTTAGGGCTCCAAAATCACTGCAAATGGTGACTGTAGCCATGAAATTAAAAGATGCTTACCCCTTGGAAGAAAAGTTAGACCAACCTAGACAGCATATTAAAAAGCAGAAATACTAGCTGACTAAGGTCTGTCTAGTCAAGGCTATGGTTTTTCCAGTGGTCATGTATGGATGTGGGAGTTGGACTGTGAAGAAAGCTGAGTGCCAAAGAATTGATGCTTTTGAACTGTGGTGTTGGAGAAGACTCTTGAGAGTCCCTTGGACTGCAAGGAGATCCAACCAGTCCATTCTGAAGGAGATCAGCCCTGGGATTTCTTTGGAAGGAATGATGCTAAAGCTGAAACTCCAGTACTTTGGCCACCTCATGCAAAGAGTTGACTCATTGGAAAAGACTCTGATGCTGAGAGGGATTGGAGGCAGGAGGAGAAGGGGACGACAGAGGATGAGATGGCTGGATGACATCATTGACTCGATGGACGCGAATCTTAGTGAACTCCAGGAGGTGGTGCTGGACAGGGAGGCCTGGCGTGCTGAAATTCTTGGGATTGCAAAGAGTCGGACACAACTGAGCGACTGAACTGAACTGAATGTGTGTGTGTGTGTGTGTATGCATGTAAGAGAGAGGACTGAGAAGATCTTGACAAAAGTACTTATGGTATTTGGTACTATATGATACACTTTTACTTAGGTTTAATTACATTGAACGGTTTTCTTTTTTAAATGTATTGTTTGCTACTGCTAAGTCACTTCAGTCATGTCCGACTTTGTGCAACCCCAGAGATAGCAGCCCACCAGGCTCCCTTGTCCCTGGGATTCTCCAGGCAAGAACACTGGATTGGGTTGCCATTTCCTTCTCCAATGCATGAAAATGAAAAGTGAAAGTGAAGTCGCTCAGTTATGTCCGACCCTCAGTGACCTCATGGACTGCAGCCTTCCAGGCTCCTCCATCCATGGGATTTTCCAGGCAAGAGTTTATTGGAATATAATTGCTGTGTTAGCTTCTATTGTACAACAGAGTGGATCGGCTATATGTATACATTTATCCTTTTCCTCCCCCTCATTCTACTACTCTAGGTCATCACAGAGCACTGAGCTGAGTTCCCTGTGTTATCCAGCAGCTTCCCAATAGCTATCGATTTTAAACATGGCAGTGTCTATATGTCAGTGCTACTCTCCCAGTCCATCGCATCTTCCCCTTCCTCCTGCCCTTCTGGGTCCACATATCTGTTCCCTTTGTCTGCATCTCTGTTCCTGCCCTGCAAATAGATGCATCTGTACCATGTCCCAAACTTTGCTAAAACATCTATTTCTGTGAACCTATTTGTCTTCCACTTTTATCTTACTTTTCTCTTCTCCTCTGATTTCCTCCCAAGTGCCAGCAATACTTGACTCTTAGGAGAAGGTAGGGTGCTGTCTCAGAAGAATTGAAGACAAAGCATATAGCTGTCTAGGGATGTGCTGTGAGAGGCTGTGGGTGAGTGATCCATTTAGGAAATGATCTCATCCAATGAAATCATTGTCATCTTTTAGATTAGTCATCATCTTGGGAAGCACAGATTCCAGCGCCCAGCAGGGATTGTGTGTTTGATTGACTGATGGCGTTAATCGCCATGGCCATGATTCTTTAGCCAACCCTGTAACCATTCTTGTTGCCACATGACTTGCAATGCTTCTCCTGAGATAGGAGCAGCATGTTTCACTCTGAGCTGGCCATGTATCTTGTGCTGGACATAAGAATGTTAGCTGATAGAACTAATAGAAACTGAAACAAAACCAAAAAAACTATTAGACATTTCTGCCTCTTCTTTAGTCCCTCTGTCTTCTCATGAAAACCTGCCTGGACAGAGCTGAGGCATTTGAAATAGCCTGAAAACCACCCTAGATCAGTTGTGTAAGGTCCTGTCAACCTATGCCAAAATATTGGAGTGGGTAGCCTTTCCCTTCTCCAGGAGATCTTCCCAATGTAGGGATTGAACCCAGGTCTCCCATGCTGCAGGTGGATTCTTTATCAGCTGAGCCACAAGGGAAGCCCAAAAACATGTCAGGAACTCTAAATGAGACCAAGAGATTGTGCATCTAGGCCAGCCTAAATCACCCAACTGAAGATTCGTGAGCCAAATGAATATGCATAGTTTTAAGTTACTGAAAGTTGGAACAGTTTGTTACTCAGTATTATTGTAGACATACATAACTTACATTGAATATGAGATGGATAGACTTGTGGAACCTTATGTAGAATCTTTCTAACGTATAACATTTATCATCTTGTACCTAAATGGCTCTATATTAGTTAAGCCCTAACATCCCTTTTTCTCCCTATACTCCAAAACTACTTCTCTCAAATTTGTACTTATATTTATGAATATAGCATATTATAAGTCTTAGACTTTGTTGCCTGGAAAGACCACTTGCAATGAATTAAATTTCCACTTGTTCCTTGGTTCTTATTTTAGGAATTATTATTATTTTTTTTTTTGAAAGCCTATATAGACCCTGTAAGAGCAGTTTAGGTAACTCTCCTCTAGGTTACCTAACACAGCACTTCTTGGTTTCACTTTCTTTGTTCTTATCATATGTTGGTGTCATTGCCTGTTTCCTGGCTTCACTGGGATCCATGTTCTTAGAGAGCTAAAGACGTTTATTCTGTGTTTTGTGAACCATTGCCTTTTCAGTATAAAGCTCAGTGTCTGGCACACAATTTGTGCTCAACTAATAGATGTCAAAGGAATAAATGAAAAGATCTTGAATTCGTGGGCAAATGGGAGAAATGATGGTATTATGAAGGTCCATGTCCCAGGACAAAGATAAGTGAAATTGACAGGAAAGAAAATGTTAGGCTCTTCTACAAATTGGTAATGTTCAAGCCACATAGAATAGTCTCCCCCTCTCCAGACCTTTTCTATAGGTTTCAGGCAAAGATCAGATACCATCCAGATTACTAAACTAAAAGAGTTTTTGTTTTATAAGCAAAGGAAAAAAAATAAGTAAATCACCTTTGGGGGCAATCATAGTGGCATCTGCCAGTTAAGCAACATAGACGGCGCTTTACTTCTTTCCTAAATAAATTAAAGAAAATAAGAAAGTAAGATCCCATTTAGAGCTTCTTTTACAAACAGTTGCTTCCAAATTTTGGATATTATTTTAGACATTGAATTTATAGATTAAAATAAAAAAACCAAAATGCAAACAAATTGAGGAACACAAACCTTTTGCACTAAAGACTTTTTTCCTATGTTACCAGGAAAATTAATGAGTGTGTGATTTGGACATTCATCATGTTATGGTCATAAGATTTTGGATGAGCAGAAACTCTTCAGGATTTTCTAACCAGTCTTATATAACCCAGTGTGTTTGCAAATGAATGGAATATACATTTGATGTCCTAAGTCTATTCTGACTCACTTCTGCTCCAGCAATTGGAATTCAGCTCCTTTGAGTCTGAGTCTTTCCTTTGGACTTCCTACACTTTTATTTTCTTGATAATTTAGATCTTTAAAGTGTGAATTTTAACCCACTGTTTTTTTATTTACAGAGGATAATTGTTTTGCAATGCTGTGTCGGTTTCTGCTGTACAACAACCTGAAGCGGCTGTAAATATGTATATATACCCTCTCTCTTGAGCCTCTCTCCCACCAAGCCTCTGATCCCACCCACTCCCCAGTCCCATCCCTCTAGGTCATCACAGAGCACCAGGCTGAGTTCCCTGGGCTATACAGTAGCTTCCCACTAGCTATCTAGAAGGCAATGGCACCCCACTCCAGCACTCTTGCCTGGAAAATCTCATGGGCGGAGGAGCCTGGTAGGCTGCAGTCCATGGGGTCGCTAAGAGTTGGACACGACTGAGTGACTTCACTTTCACTTTTCACTTTCATGCATTGGAGAAGGAAATGGCAACCCACTCCAGTGTTCTTGCCTGGAGAATCCCAGGGATGGGGGAGCCTAGTGGGGTGCTGTCTCTGGGGTCACACAGAGTCAGATACGACTGAAGCGACTTAGCAGCAGCAGTAGTGTGTATCGATATATCAATGCTATTCTCCCAATTCATACCCCTCCTTCTTCCTCCACTGTGCCCACAGTTCATTCTCTACATCTGTGTCTCTTTTCCTGCCCTGCAAATGAGATTATCAGTACCATTTTTCTAGATTCTATATATATGATTGCTTACCCTTTCTTACCTTACAAATAAAAATAATTCCCCAAAGCTGTGATTGCCTAGGTTAACTCAAATGATAGTGAGAAAGGTAAAATCTGGCCCTGAAAATTTGCAGTTCTTTCAGTGTGTGTGTGTGTGTGTGTGTGTGTGTGTGTTTACTACAATGCACTCTCTTTGACCCCTTTCCTCACACATTCCATTGTGTTGTGCAGAATCTGCATGGCTGGAATGAATACAAGTGGAAGGGGAAGTTAAATCCATCTAAACTTTAAAATGTAAGGGAGATTTAACATTCCTATGTCCTCTGGAATGCTATGGCACATTCATGGTTCATGTAGTCAGCAAACTAAAGGTCGAGCTTTCACTGGTATTCAGCATAAAGTATGTTGTAATGTTGACAGGCTATATTTTTACAGTGGTGCTAAAAGAGTAAAATAAATATATACCGATGTTGATCCTAACAAATGTATGCACTGCAGCTAATAGAGGTAACATCAGTTTTCAAGTCTGTAATTGTTTATCCATATGCTGCAAATGGTGGTTTTTCCAAAATATAATAATTTGGCACTTTGTTCTGTAGATTTTTTTTTGAGAAGGAGAAAATAAAATTAATATGGGAAGATCTTGATTTCTAGACTATATTACTGAGGGAAAAAATTACGATCCAGGTTTTCAATCAGCTTTTCAACCAGTTGTATGGGGATTCCATCTCTATAAGTCTTTCTGTGTAGCAATTTTTGCTCCTCTAAATACTAAAGGAATAAATACCCCATGCTTTCTAACTTTTCACAAGGGAGCATGTCACACGTCTAAGGTCTTTGAATCTGTAGGACAATGTATTACTTGTACTCTAGTTCTGTGCCCACATTTCTCTTGTCCCTGTGCTGCAGGGACCCCCAAATCTCCTGCCAACAGGGCTCAATGACTGTTCCTTTCTGCTCACATCCCCAAAGCTAATGACAGGGTTCACACACATCACTTGAGAAGAATTGCCCCTGTGAGAGAAGAATTCTCTTTCTTAAGATGGTAGTTCTTTGATTCAGCCTGTATGACCATCTCAGTATTAAAAGGTTGTGCTGTTATTTCTAGGCTAGAGATCTTTCAGATGAGGTTGTTGATAAGAAGCAAATCCAGTAGTTAGTACAAGTCCATGGATCTGGCTCCCCATGTATACACTCTGCATTTCCAGCTGTGCACATGTCCTCCCCTCCTCGCCATGTCCTCCCTCTCTGGGAGACCCTCTAGAGGAGCTGCCAGCTTCAGCTTCCCTCTTTTGCAGTGAGTCTTACACATATTGATCAAGGACCATTCTTCTTTCCAAGCAGCTGAACTTAGTTCATGTACACTTTCCCTCTGGTATCCTTCAAGAGCCCTGCTCAAGAGCTCCTGAGATCCTTATCTGGTCTCCTATATGATGATTTTTTTACCCTAGGTGAAGTATTTATATTGACACTTTAATAATGAGCTGGGGGACTTTGACAGTCCAGTGGTTGACTCAGCACTTTCACTGCAGGGAGCATGAATTCGAGTCTTGGTTGGGGAACTAAAATTTCACATGCCCTACAGAGGGGCCAAAAAAATTATATATGCAAACTTAACAATGTGCGGAAGGTAATGTTTAAGCTAGATATATGCACAAGATTGTAGGAGAGGGCTATATAGGCAGCATAAAGGTAGTCTATCATTTGATAGATATCTTAGGCTTTAGATTTATCAAGAGATTTGAAGTTACCATGTAAGGAACTAACTCATATAGTTTATAACAGTCTTTTCTGAGACTACTTCTATTTAGCATCCTAAAGTTTTTCGTCCCTTCTAATTTTCTATCTATATTTCTACCCACATTCAATTGCAGTAGGCACTTTGTTTTACTCAGAGTGATACCACCCTGAAATGTCTTTCCTGGATTTTCTGCTTACTAAAATTTATTCAAATGGCACGGCTCAGGGCCGATGTCCCAGGAGGAATGAGCAAGCACTCCCTTATGTTTCAATCAGAAGTGAGCATTTCCTACTCTGAGCACCCACTGCCAGTTTCTCACATTGCTGAGTTCATGAATCGTGTTGTGGCCTCTTATTTGTGCTGGGCATATAAAATACGTGTCTGTTTATTTTTAATATTTAATAGTGTTTATTCAGTACTGTTTGTTTTTGTGCCAACAAATTAGGCAGAAGGAAAATCACTGTTACTCCCTGACTTTCCCGTGTTAACGCAAAACCAGTCACTAACTCAGAAGCCCAGAAACACGTTTTCATCAGCCAAGGTTTCAGACTCCTCCAGCTACTTGATACCTTCTTAAGTGTTCTGTGCCCTCTCTCAGTTGCTCCAGGAAACCAAAGATAAAATAAAGAATTTTGAATAGACAAAGTAATGGAGAAGTCACCCATGGTGATCACCTATTAAATTGTTTTCATCATAACCTGAATACAGGAAGGTAATATATCTTTATGGAATCCAGGTGGATTTACATAGATTGGTTGTTGATTTCTGAAAAATATTTGCTTATAAGCAATGTCAGAGTAAAGAAATAAAGTTTATTTGTCACAAGGATGCTGTGAGGAGGCAACCTGGGTTTCACTAATGACTAATCTTGGACTAATAAAGGAAAGCTTTGCAAAGAGCAGTATCAACTTTCCTGAAGCAAGTTGTTGTAACATTTGTAACATGTTTAGTCAGCTCTTGTTAAATGGCTTCAGGAATGATAAGAGATGTCCTTTGATGGAAGATGTGGCTTCATAGGTATCATTTCATATCTGACTTTCAGAACATGAATGAATGTTGACACCACAGAAGGAAATAAAAGGGGAAAATTATCCTAATTTATAAAATGAGATAATAATACCTGCATTGTAGAGTTACGATAATGAAATAATATATAAACTGCTTAGCTTTGCATTTAGGGCAAATCATTTTCCACATGTTAGGTCTCCTAATAACGGTGGTAATTACTCACTAGTTACTATTGCAGGTGTTCTAAGGACTTCATGCGGCTTAGCACATTTCATCCTCTTGACAAACCCTATCACGTTCTCAAAACGCCAACTATAATATAAGAAGCTTAGCGCAAGCTTTGCCAGCTGATTGCTAAAGTGATACACATAAAATACCCTTTCATAATTTAGTTCTCAAAGATAAGTTCATAGGGTCAAACATCTAATAATGTGGCTAGAAAATATTACCTCCATTATGAAAAGTATGATTGCATAACAATTTCTTTACAATTGCTTTACGTTATAAAGCTATTACATACACATCTAATTTGATCTCCTACTTAATAGGTTCTATTAAGTAAGAAAAGTAGTTATTATCACTTTTTACATCTATAGAAACTGAAACTCAGAAAGATTAAACAACCTGCATTTTCATGGATTAGAATTAAAGAGCCACTACACTTGGTAATTCAACTAGATACCAATAAAAATTAAAAAAAAATGTTCAGAGCCTTGTCTCTGAATTCTAGTGTAATATTTCAAGTCTCATGTCTATCATCTCCCAGGCCCATGATAAGTGCAGTTAGGATACTCTGGGGTACCTTATCACAAGAGCTCACAATCTGATGGGGCACTAATTCTACTCAGAGATGGTTAGGGATGACTTCCTGCTCCTAAGATCCATATTCTCTTCTTGGACAGACATGAAGAACATGTTTTCCGAACTCCCTTGCAGTCAGGTATGGCCATGTTCATGAGTTCCAGTCAATGGAATGTGATCGAATGGCCATGCACCATCTCCAATTCCATTTTGCTCTCTACTATCTGGGTTCAGATGACTACAGGGAAGAAAATTAAATTTTATGCCCAGGGGCACCTATGCAGAGACTGGCAGCTTCTCTTCTCAGGTGGCTCAGTGGTAAAGAATTCTCCTGCCAGTGCAGGAGATGCAGGGGATGTGGGTGCGATCCCTGAGCTGGAAAGATCCCTTGGAGGAGGAAATGGCTACCCACAACAGCATGCTTGCTGGGAAAATTCCATGGACAGAGGAGCCCAGTGGGCTACAGTCCATGGGGTCCCAAACAGTCAGACACTGAGCATGTAGGCATATCACTCTGTTCTCAACCAAAAAGTATCATAAGATGTTTAGCGGAACACTATGTCTACAATATAATGACAGTTTTTATGAGACAGAAAGTTCCATGGTCACATGCTCTTGGGCAATTTTGACTCATATAATATATAATTGGATCATTTGTGGCAGGACTTCTCAGAGCTTTAATTTACAGCACCAGTGAGCTCTGTGCAGAGGGCAGCACAGAGTTTTCAGAATTTTCCAAAGCCATTTGTCACAGGCAACCAGTGTTCCAGCAAACATATGTTGGCTCCACTGTACCATACTAAACCTTATCTCCGATTCATACAGAACTTCTCTGTGAGTTTGGTGAGAAAAGAAAGTGACATCTCTCTTCTCATCTCTGACAACAAACTGCCTCTAAGCTAGTTACTGGGCTTGCCAGGTGGCACTAGTGGTAAAGAGCCTGCCTGCCAGTGTAGGAAAGACCTAAAGATGTGGGTTCAGCCTCTGGGTCGGGAAGATACCCTGGAGGAGGGCATGGCAACCCACTGCAGTATTCTTGCTTGGAGTATTCCACGGACACAGGAGCCTGGCGGGTTACAGTGCATAAGATCACAAACAGTTGCACATGAATGAAATGACTTAGCACGAATGCAAGCTAGTTCCTAGTTATTGCTTTGGGCTTTAACTTTCCCATCTACAAAATACGGCTGTCCTCTGAGGATTTAATTCCCTGCGGTAAGTTTCATGGGTCAGCTGTATGCGGAAGGGGAAGCTATCCTGTGCATCAGTATAGCTAAGGGGCATGCCTGGCTCTGGCCCTAAGGAGCTGGCAAATCCAGATCAGTTCATGAGAACCTTCCAGGTCTTGGTGTTTTTATCTGAAAGATAAAGAAGCTGAACTGCATCATCTAGTCCAGAGAACGTATTCATATAGGCCAAAGCTATGATTTTACTGAGACTAGCACTAGAAAATGCTTTAAGAAATAATAAAATATACAAAGCTGATGAGATCAACCTCAGATAAAAGTGAGACAGCAAATGTTTGGAACAGTGTTACCTGTATAATTGGATTGTGGCCTCTTTTTTCCTGAAAAGAAGGGATGAAGAGGAGTGAGAAAAATGAAAAAAAAAAAAAAAAGTGTGTCAGTAAAAGGGGAATAGTCAAGCTGCTGTTACTAGAAGTATACTGGAAATTTTAGATATTAAGCTTCTCTTTATCTTTTTATAAAGTAACAAATTTTATAACATGAAAAAAGAAAATAAGAGTAATAATTCTAGATTGATTCAAAAAACCCTAAAGCAATTAAAGAATATATCATTAGTTCAGTTCAGTTGCTCAGTCGTGTCCAACGCTTTATGACACCATGAATCGCAGCACACCAGGCCTCCCTGTCCATCACCAACTCCTAGAGTTCACTCAGACTCGAGTCCATTGAGTCAGTGATGCCATCCAGCCATCTCATCCTCGGTCTTCCCCTTCTCCTCCTGCCCCCAATCCCTCCCAGCATCAGAATCTTTTCCAGTGAGTCAACTCTTTGCATGAGGTGGCCAAAGTACTGGAGTTTCAGCTTCAGCATCAGTCCTTCCAAAGAAATCCCAGGACTGATCTCCTTCAGAATGGACTGGTTGGATCTCCTTGCAGTCCAAGGGACTCTCAAAGGTCTTCTTCAACACTACAGTTCAAAAGCATCAATTCTTCAGTGCTCAGCCTTCTTCACAGTCCAACTCTCACATCCATACATGACTATAGGAAAAACCATAGCCTTGACTAGACAGACCTTAGTCGGTAAAGTAACGTCTCTGCTTTTGAATATGCTATCTAGGTTGGTCATCACTTTTCTTCCATCCAGGAGTAAGCGTCTTTTAATTTCATGGCTGCAGTCACCATCTGCAGTGATTTTGCAGCCCCCAAAATATAGTCTGACACTGTTTCCACTGTTTCCCCATCTATTTCCCATGAAATGATGGGATCAGATGCCATGATCTTCGTTTTCTGAATGTTGAGCTTTAAGCTAACTTTTTCACTGTCCTCTTTCACTTTCATCAAGAGGCTTTTTAGTTCCTCTTCATTTTCTGCCATAAGGGTGGTATCATCTGCATATCTGAGGTTATTGATATTTCTCCTGGCAATCTTGATTCCAGCTTGTGTTTCTCCCAGTCCAGCGTTTCTCATGATATATCAGTCATTTCAAATATATCATCAATTCAAATAAATTGATGGGAGAAAACCAAATCCCAAAAAATCAAGGTCTAAAACACATCTTGTGTGTAGGCATGCTAAGTTGCTTCAGTCCTATCAGACTCTTTGTGACCCTGTTGACTGTAGCCTGTCAGGCTCTTCTATCCATGGGGTTCTCCAGGCAAGAATACGGGAATGGGTTGCCATTCCCTCTTTCAGGAGAACTTCCCAACTCAGAGATTGAACAAGTGCTTCCTGCTGCCACTGCTGTGCTTCCTGGGGAGTCTCAAAAATGTAAGCTAATAAAATGCAAATATTGTCTGATGCCCTAATTAGTAGTTTATAGGATGAATATTGTTTAATAGTACATCCTTATTTGGAGAAGACTCTTGAGAGTCCTTTGGACTGCAAGGAGATCCAACGAGTCCATCCTAAAGGAAATCAGTCCTGGGTGTTCATTGGAAGGACTGATGTTGAAGCTGAAACTCCAATACTTTGGCCACCTGATACATAAAACTGACTCACTGGAAAAGACTCTGATGCTGGGAAAGATAGAGGGCAGGAGGAGAAGGGGATGACAGAGGATAAGGTGGTTAAATGGCATCACCAACTCAATGGACATGAGTCTGGGTAAATTCCGGGAGTTAGTGATGGACAGGGAGGGCTGGTGAGCTGCAGTTCATGGGGTTGCAAAGAGTTGGACATGACTGAGCGACTGAATTGAACATGCTTATTAAAAAAATTAGATAATAAAAAATTAAGAAAATGAAATAATCTGTATTCCCATGAACAGCCAATGTTAGTATTTAGTTATAAACCCTTAGATTTAGTGTGCCTACTTGTAAGTGTATTTTATGAGTATTTTACTCATAAGAACATTTTAAAATTACACTACAATGGGATCATACTATGCATAAGGTTTAATAACAGACATTATTCACTTAATATATCATATAGAATTTTTCATATCAATAAATGTAGATTTGTTAAGTAGTTTTCATTAGCTAATTATTTAATGAGACTTTAATCAGTTATCAACATAGTTTAATACCTTTCTGTAAATTTACTGAGTATTTACATTCCTTCTGCAAAAAGATTTGTTTTATGTCAATTTAAGCTTAATTAGATCTCATTTGTTTATTTTAATTTTTATTTTCATTATTCTAGGAGCTAGATCAAAAAAGATCTCGGTGCAATTAATGTCAAACAGTGTTCTGCCTATGTTTTCCTCTAAGAGTTTTATAGTATCTGGCCTTGCATTTAGCTATTTAGCCCATTTTGAATTTACTTTTGTGTATGGTGTTAGGGAGTGTTCTAATTTCACTCTTTTGCATGTAGGTATTCAGTTTTCCCAGCACTACTTATTGAAAAGACTTTTCCTCCATTGTATGTTTTTGTCTATTTTGTCATAGATTTTAAAACACTGAGGCACAACTGACATCCAACATCAGGTGTATGACATAATGATTCATTATTTGTACATACTGCAGAATGATCACTACAATAAGTCTTTAACATCTAGTCTCATACATTACATGATTTCATAAACTAATCATATGGAATTTTTTTTTAAAGAGCAAAGATTCAGGCTGGGAGAAAGAGGTGTGATGAACAAGCACAAGATTATCTTTGACATATGGAGTGGGTAGCCAAAGATGGTTCAAAGCTAAGGACAGTCACACATTAAATAATTGTGCCCTTGTCGTATTTGTACAGATTCATAGAATTCTGTCTAGATCACATCAAGTTGTGGACTATAACTGTCTTCTGTCAAATAACCAGGCATTGGTAATTATTCCCATCTTTTATTTAAGGGATGGATTGCAGTTTTCTGAAACACAGCTTGGGAAGAAATAAGACAAAAGATAAAGAGAGATATTAATAGCTAGCATTTATTAAGTGATTACTACATTCTATGACACAGTGTGGTGAGCACTGTATATCCTAAAACAGCACAACTTTAAGTCAGCCTCTGTTTCTAGCACAACTTTCCAGGGAGGAAACAAATAATCAGATAACCAGAACTTTAATCAACTTTTCTCAAAATACATAATTAACAAATAGTGGTCTCTGGCTCCATCTTTATAATAATGCCAATATACAGAACAAAGTCAAATTAGGACAATGGAAGAGTAAAGGCAATTATTGTAAAATATCCACAAAAAATTCAGTGAAGAAAACCAGTACTCTTTCTAGTACACAGCAAGTGTTCAACATTTTTCCCTTTCTGAAGAGTTTCCTTAATTATTACTGCTGTTAATTTATTTTATATTTTTAATAGTTAATTTTATTTCATGTTATGGCTGATATTGAGTTTATTTTTCTTGGCTATATTTTATGAAGAATTGGAAGCTACCTTAAATTATCTTTGTAGCAATGAAGGGATAATAAATAAATATACAAATCTTAATATGTGAATCACTTTTTACAGCCTCATTCAGAAGTGTTTACTACTGTATTTTTTATAATTTATATATTCCCTGATAACCCTTGTTCAAAATGTATTATAAATCAAGAGGAATCTACTTAAGACACTTCCTCAGAATTTCTGAGAAAAATCCACAGGATGTTCAATTCCCTGTTGGGATAGAAACTCATGTTATTCATAATCACATATTTGAATGTAATCAGGCCGATATGTAAATGACTTTGAATGTGATCCATTGTGTCGTATTTTCCTTCAAAGGTTCAGCAAAGTCTGTTTTCTCCAGGGACAGTTTAGTCAATATCTGCGCCTTACACAAGCCAGGAATGTGACATTTAGGGAGCTGAGTGCCATGGAAGAGTGGATTCCTATCTCATTTGCACACTGCACAAAGATTAGCAGTCATAGTGAGGATGACACCAGCATGGAAAATCCTTCCTACCGACTGGAGGCTGGACTCGCTGTTCTACCAGTTCAATACAAATTATTTCTGAGCAATACCCTCTGCAATTACCTGATTAGCAATCCCAATTGCCTTCTCCTTTTTCAAAGACCTTGATTAAATGATATCTCCTCCTGATTACTTTATCAAGTCTGGCTACTATGGATTATTGACAGTTCTATGTTAACTAACTGTGTTTCTTTGGCAACCTGCCAGGCAAATGGGAAAGCAGCTGTTTCTTGAGATGGGGAGAAGGGAAATGCTAGTTGATACAGTCCTTGTGGCTTTTGCACGCTGACAGACCATTAGCTGACCTTGAAATTGTTTTGGTGGTTGTTAGAGTGTTTGACATCCCTTTGAACTACCAAAGATTGACAACTAGATAGTAGAGGGTTTAGAACTCATGCAAAACTCCATCCCTTTATAGCCTGTAGAAAGCAGGTGTATGGTGTGCTGCCTGTAGAGGAGGAAATACATCATGTTAGCATGTTTTTCGCAGAGTTCTGACTGCATGGACTATCCAGAGCCTCAAGGTTTAAATTTGACTTTTGCCATTCTTCCTTGTGCTGAAATCACGTGTAAGGGCTGCTGAATAGGCTGACTTTCATCAAGTAGCTCCATATAGTGAGAATGGTGATCTTTTTTATATCTCACTTACAAACCCATAGAGGCTTTGACACAGGGCCACATATGATTTAAACATAGTCATCTTCTCGCCATGATCTTTAAATGCAGATTATTCCATTTTAGTTGTTTTTCTTTTCTTCTTTTTCAAAATATTAATTTCCCTTTTATATCCTGTGTTTGTTTGTTCTTTTTTTTTTTTCATTTTAATTGTCCTTAAATCTGAATCTTGGAGAAAATCAGTAGGCAAAACGTTGGGAGAGAAGGCTTGAGATGAGTGAATATTACTTAAACAAATAATGATGTTTGCCTTTTCCTTTTTACTTAATTCCAGTTACATTTTTTTTTTCTCCTTTCCTTTTTAAGAAGCTTCAATTTAGAAGAGTTTTCAGTTCAGTTCAGTCGCTCAGTCCTGTCTTGCTCTTTGTGGCCCCATGGACTGCAGCACATCAAGCCTCTCTGTCCATCACCAGCTCCTAGATCTTACTCAAACTCATGTCCATTGAGTTGGTGATACCATCCAACCATCTCATCCTTTGTTGTCCTCTTCTCCTCCCACCATCAATCTTTCGCAGCATCAGGGTCTTTTCCAGTGAGTCAGTTTTATGTATCAGGTGACCAAAGTATTGGAGTTTCAGCTTCAGCATCATTCCTTCCAATGAATATTCAGGACTGATGTCCTTTAAGACTGACTGGTTTGATCTCTTTGCAGTCCAAGGGACTCTCAAGAGTCTTCTCCAACCCCATAGTTCAAAAGCATCAATTCTTCAGTGCTCAGCTTTCTTTATGGTCCAACTCTCACATCCATACACGACTACTGGAAAAACTATGACTTTGACTATACAGACTTTTGTTGGCAAAGTAATGTCTCTGCTTTTGGATTTAGAGAATTATTGTGATGTTAGTACAGAGAGTTCCTATTTTCCCCACACCAGATATGGAATACTTACTACACTTAAACCTCAAATGATAAATGATTGTTAACTAAAGTGCATAGATTATTCAGAATGTCCTAGTTTTATCTCATGTCCTATTTCTGTCCCAGGATTTTGTCCAAGATACCACATTCTATTTAGTCCTCATGTCTCCTTATGTTCCTCTTGACTGGGAGAGTTTCTCAGACTTACTTTGTTTTTTAAGAGGTTGACAATGTTGAGATCTCCTAGTCAGGCATTTTACAGACTGTGCTTACATGAAAACAGTAATTTTACAGTGGAGGAACATGAAAACACTACCTCAAATCTGGTGATCTAGGTCAACATCAATAGTCAGAAGTCATGTTGATAGTATGTATGTACCTTTGATATGATTTATTGAGAATGACACTTTACTCCTGTGGTTTTATTTCCCTAAATCCATCTCCCTAATCTAATCATGAGAAAAATATCAGATAAATCCCAAGTGAGAAACTGTCTACAAAACACCTGTCCAATATATCTCAAAACTGTCAAAACCAACTAGTGATAGTACAAAGAAGAATTTCAGTGTTTATGTAGTCATTTCATTCTCAGCATAAACTCGTGAATATTTATTTTACACTTTCAGTTATAGTTTAATACTACTTTATTTTGTTATTCAGATTGATGCAAATTTGAGCTCTTCCAGTTGATTCTTATATCCCTGTGATAAGTCCTATCATTGTTACTGTCTTTTGTGGGGCACCAAGGGTATTTTATTAACTCTAAAACCTCTTTCTAATTGTGATAAAATCATGAAATTTACCACCTTAACCATTTATAAGTATACTGTTTAGTAGGGTTAAGTGTGTTCACATTGTTGTGTAATTAATCGAAAAGTTTCTTATTTTGCAAAACTGAAACTCTATACTTATTAAATAACTGCTCCCTCTTTCTCCTCTCTCTAGCCCTTGGAGATCACCATTCTAGTTTCTGTTTCCATGAATTTATCTACTCTAAACATATCATATCAATGGTATCAAAGAGTATTTATCTTTTTGTGACCAGTTTCCTTAACTCAGTCTAGTATCCTCACAGTTTGTTTATGTTGTATTATGAATTACAGCTCTATGAATAAGAATGTACAAATTTCTCTTCCAGATCCTACTTTCAGTTAGTTTGGATATATGACCCAAAGTGAAATTGCTAGACTTTATAATTCTATTTTCAATTTTTTGAGGAGCTGACACTGTTTTTCCAGAGGGGCTAAACCATTTAACTTTCTTATTAATAGTATATGAGAAGCTCTAACTTTTCTATATCCTTGTCAAACTCATTACTTTCTGTTTTATTTTTTGATAGGAGACATCCTAATGGGTAAGAGATGATACTTCATTGTCATTCTGATTTGCATTTTGCTAGTAATTAGTAGTTTGAGCATCTTTTCATATGCTTGTTGGACATCTGTATATTTTCTTTGTAGAAATGTCTGTTCAAGTCCTTTTCCCAATTTTAAGACAGGTTATTTGATTTTTTTGTTGTTGTTGACTTGTGCAGTTCTTTATGAATCGTGGGTATTAACCTGTTGTCAGATATATGGACCCAATATTTTCTTCCATTCCACAAGTTATCTTTTTACTCTGTTGACTGCAGAGTAGTTTTAAATTTTTATGTAATCCAATATATCTATTTTTATTGTTTGTGCTTTTGGTATCACGTCCAAGAAATCAAATCATGTGAAGCTTTCCTCTTACCTTTCTTTCTAAGCCTTATAGCTTTGTAAAATGTAAAATCCCTTTTTTATAGTTTTAGCTTTTACATTTAAGTTTTGACTATTTTTAGTTTACTGTTGGATATAGTGTAAAATAATTGACCAGCTTCATTCTTTTATGTGTGGATATCCAGTTTTTCCAACACTATTTGTTAAAAAGACTCTTCTTTACTCATTAAATCACATTGTCATCCTTATCAAAATCAGTTGACAAGGTATGGGAGAGTTTATTTCTAAGCTCTTTTTCCTTTTCCTTTGGGCTATATGCATATATATGTCTTTGTGCCAGTACCACACTGTTTTGATAACTGTAGCCTTGTTATGTTTTGAAATCAGAAAATTCAGCTTTGTTCTTTGTTTTTTATTGAGATTTTTTTTGGATATTTGGGTCCCTGTGAGATTCCATATGAGTTTTAGAATGAATTTTTCTATTCCTACAAAAAATACCATTAGAATTTTTATAACTATTGCTTTAAATTGTAGCTTACTTTGATAGTATTTACATCTTAACAATATCAAATTTTCCAGTCCATTAACATGTAACGTCTTTCCATTTATTCGTGTGACTTTAATTTATTTCAGCAATATTTTGTAGCTTTAAGTGCAAAGTCTTTTGTGTCCTTCATAAGGTTTATTCCTAAACATTTTATTCTTCTGATACTATTGTAAATTGAATTGTTTTCTTAATTTCTTTTTGGATTGTTCATTGCTAGTGTATAAAAACATGCTAACTTTTGTGTTTAGTAACTTTTAAGTCTAATTTAACTCATAGTTTCATAAAACATGCACAATTTTTTAGGAATCTTCTTGTTACCTAATGGTTTGCCTGAAGAGGAATCTATAACCTAAGTATTTTGAATCCAGGTTTCTTTCACTCACAGATGTGACTCAGCATCTATTTTATTTAAGTCAATTCTGACTTAATGACTTCCTCTTTTACCATCTTGCCTCTACTCTCAGTAGAGTGGAAATGCTTGTCTTGGTAATGGGAAAGACAGAAACTAGTGAGTAAGTCTCATCTCATCAGGCAGATTCCCTGAGATCTTGATAGTGTCATTGCTATTGATAGGGAATCTTGTACCACTCAAGCCAATAAGAACTTAGTTGTTAAGAATATGGTTTTGAGATTAGAAAAATCTGGTTTACTCTAGCTCCAAAATTTACTAGCCATGAAAAGTTGCTGAATTTCTCAACACCATTGAACCTCAAACATGGAACAAGACTGGTTCCAAATAGGAAAGTAGTACATATATCAAGGCTGCCTCTTGAGAAACCTATATGCAGGTCAGGAAGCAACAGTTAGAACTGGACATGGAACAACAGACTGGTTCCAAATAGGAAAAGGAGTGCGTCAAGGCTGTATATTGTCACTCTGCTTATTTAACTTCTATGCAGAGCACATCATGAGAAACGCTGGGCTGGAAGAAGCACAAGCTCAATCAAGATTGATGGGAGAAATATCAATCACCTCAGATATGCAGATGACACCACCCTTATGGCAGAAAGTGAAGAGGAACTAAAAAGTGTCTTGATGAAACTAAAGAGGAGAGTGAAAAAGTTGGCTTAAAGCTCAACATTCAGAAAACGAAGATCATGGCTTGGAATCAAGATTGCCAGGAGAAATACAAATAACCTCAGATATGCAGATGACACCACCCTTATGGCAGAAAGTGAAGAGGACCTAAAAAGTGTCTTGATGAAACTAAAGAGGAGAGTGAAAAAGTTGGCTTAAAGCTCAACATTCAGAAAACGAAGATCATGGCATCTGGTCCCATCACCTCATGGGAAATAGATGGGGAAACAGTGGAAACAGTATCAGACTTTATTTTATGGGGCTGCAAAATCACTGCAGATGGTGACTGCAGCCATGAAATTAAAAGATGCTTACTCCTTGGGAGGAAAGTTATGACCAACCTAGATAGCATATTATAAAACAGAAATATTACTTTGCCAACAAAAGTCTGTCTAGTCAAAGCTATGGTTTTTCCAGTGGTCATATATAGGTGTGAGAGTTGGACTATAAAGAAAGCTGAGCGCCGAAGAATTGATACTTTTGAACTGTGGTGTTGGAGAAGAATCTTGAGAGTCCCTTGGACTGCAAAGAGATCCAACTAGTCCAGCCTAAAGGAGACCAGTCCTGGGTGTTCATTGGAAGGACTGATGTTGAAGCTGAAACTCCAATACTTTGCCCACCTGATGTGAACAGCTACTCATTTGAAAAAACCCTGATGCTGGGTATGATTGAGGGCAGAAAAAGGGGACGGCGGAGGATGAGATGGTTAATGGTATCACCAACTCAATGGACATGAGTTTGGATTGGCTCTGAGAATTGGTGATGGACAGGGAGGCCTGGTGTGCTACAGTTCATGGGGGTCACAAAGAGTCAGACACGACTGAGTGACTGAACTGAACTGAATGGAACCAAACCTCAATATACTTATATTTTTACTCTTAAAGTTCTTATGTGTGTGAATCACTGAACATACATAAAGTGTTTTGGGTAAGGACCTGTATGTAGTGTACAATGTATTGCATTAGTTACACTCATGCTTGTTACCTTATCAATTGTTAGGTAATAGCACAACGGAATTAGTGTTTAACACTAGAGTTTTTCAATTATTACTGAATGCAATAGAAACACTACTCTCAACTAGAAAATATAGCATTTTTCTTGGGAGTGGTGGGAAGGATTTGCACTAGAAAGCATGATGAGATAGCCATATATCTGGTCTTATATTTTAATTTGAAAATGGGTTGAGAACGATCAGTGTTGGCTCTACAAGGATAATATATATGTGTATCAGGGGGCAGAATGTAATGTGTGATGCAGAATTCATAATCTAAAATGATTAGAAATTCAGATACCAAATTCCACGAACTGGCTTCATTCCAACTCTCCTGAATGTGTGCCTGAATCCAAATAACATCATTAAAGAGAAAAGAACAGCAAAACTGTGAAATGTGCAGTTTAATGAACTTCCCAAATATAGGACCTCAAAAACCAGCTCTAAATGAAATAGATGCATGCATGTTAAACGAAATTTTATCTTCTAACACTCTGAAAGCCACTTGTCCAGAAGTCCTCCTACATCCAATATGCTTGGAATTTTTCTTAGCAAATGTGTATCACTTGAGATGAAAATAGTTGAAAAGGAAACAAGTGGGTAAAAAAGCAGAATTAGAGAAGTGAACAGATGGCATGTAAGTATAATGATGATCCAATTGTACCATATTATAGATGAACTATCACAGAATCTCACGGGAGCTTCTGGCCAAACACTTGAACATAATGGAGAAAAGCCCTCTTGTATCTTTCTTCCTTTTATTTTTCACAATTTAAGAAAACTGCAAAAAAATGCAACAACTTACCAAAAAGTGTAACACAGAATGCAACACATCCTTCTTAATGTCTTCCCCTGGAAATTGGAAATGGCCAAGTAGCGCTTGGTTAGAATGGGATATATGGGAAATAATATATTTCCCATAATAATAGTAAATAATATGTGACCCATTCTTGGTCAGAATGGGAAACAAATATTATTTCCATGGAACATACAGGGCTAATCATTGAAAGGCCATGCATTTCATTTCCCTCTCGCAGTATAGTTTTCTGGTGTCTTTTCTAATTTCCTCAAACTGTTGGTGGAAATTGGTTTAAACTACTTTGTTACCTCTCTCAGATGTTCTCACTGCAAATGGAATATATGGATCATCAGCAATCACTTAACAGTGTTTAAAAGCACTTGTGTTAGAACTTCACAGCATAAATTTGCAATCAGTTTAAGCCCTTTCAATTAGTCTGAACTGCAAGCAGAGATAGTTGCAAGGGCCCAAAGATGTTTTATCAGTCTGGATATCAAATTAATTTCAATTCTGTTCAGTAAGTATTTCCAGAACATCTACAGTCAGCTTAGAACTGCATGCAGAAGTTCACGCAACCTCCACATTCTTGGGGAGCATGTAAATGTCCATGCATGTAGAAATCTGTTGAGTCTGAGCTGTTCACATTACAGAGTATTGGAAGAAAGCATTAGTAGTTGGTCATAGCTGAATTCTTTGTTATAAGAATTGGCACAGTTCAAACATCTATTATATTAAATAAGGAATTTTGAGGACTATCTGTGAAAGTATGGTCTCTCAACGTCAACATTACTTATGGTTCAGACATCTTTCTGTTGATGATGGTGGAGGGAACTATCTATCCATTGCTTTGGAGATTATTTATCAATGTTTTTGGCCTCTACCCACTACATGCCATCAGCCTGACTTGTGACAACTAACATGTCTGCAGTTCAATTCAGTCGTCAGTCGTGTCTGACTCTGCGATCCCATGAATCGCAGCATGCCAGACCTCCCTGTCCATCACCAATCTCCAAGTTCACTCAAACTCACATCCATCGAGTCAGTGATGCCATCCAGCCATCTCATCCTTGGTCGTCTCCTTCTTCTCCTGCCCCTAATCCCTCCCAGCATCAGAGTATTTTCCAGTGAGTCAACTCTTCACATGAGGTGGCCAAAGTACTGGAGTTTCAGCTTCAGCACCATTCCTTCCAAAGAAATCCCAGGACTGATCTCCTTCACAATAGACTGATTGGATCTCCTTGCAGTCTAAGGGACTCTCAAGAGTCTTCTCCAACACCACAGTTCAAAAGCATCAATTCTTTGGTGCTGAGCCTTCTTCACAGTCCAACTCTCACATCCATACATGACCACTGGAAAAACCATAGCCTTGACTAGATGGACCTTAGTTGGCAAAGTAATGTATCTACTTTTGAATTTACTATCTAGGTTGGTCATAACTTTTCTTCCAAGGAGTAAGTGTCATTGAATTTCATGGCTGCAGTCACCATCTGCCGTGATTTTGGAGGTCCCCAAAGTAAAATCTGACACTGTTTCCACTGTTTCCCCATCTATTCCCCATGAAGTGATGGGACCAGATGCCATGATCTTCGTTTTCTGAATGTTGAGCTTTAAGCCAACTTTTTCACTGTCCTCTTTCACTTTCATCAAGAGGCTTTTTAGTTCCTCTTCACTTTCTGCCATAAGGGTGGTGTCATCTGCATATCTGAAGTTATTGATATTTCTTCTGGCAATCTTGATTCCGGCTTGTGTTACTTCCAGTCCAGCGTTTCTCATGACGTACTCTGCATAGAAGTTAAATAAGCAGGGGACAATATACAGCCTTGACGTACTCCTTTTCCTATTTGGAACCAGTCTGTTGTCCCATGTCCAGTTCTAACTGTTGCTTCCTGACCTACATACAGATTTCTTAAGAGGCAGGTCTCCAGTTGTCTCTAAATGTCTCCAGGAGGCACAACATCACCTCTAGTTGAGATGCTGCTGTAAAAGATACACCCTTTATCCTTAAAGAGTTTTTTACACAATAGAAAAAGAAATTGTGCACATATTAAACAGTTAAATCAGTAACAGTATTAAGAAGATGATTCAGTACTAAGTGGCATAGACAAAACATTCAGTAAAACTTAACAGGTCCTTGAGTCCATTAATCTGCTTTTTCTCTTGGAAGACTTCTGATAGTACCACCAGTTTAATCTTACAACTCTCATACTGTACAGAAGTTCCCCTTCTCATAAAATTTTCATTGATTGTTTTTGGTATTCTCTATTGACTAACAATGATTTATCACATGATAGTGTAACTAAAATCATCATAGTACTCTACTGATTCTTTTCAAATTTTCTATTTGTTGTATGATGTCTTGCCTCATTGTTGATTCTCTTCCTATGCTATTTTTTTTTCCAGAAATTCTAAATTGGGAATCCAAGTAAAGCAAATTTGTGGTAGTGCTTATGCTACTCTTTAGTTGGAAATCATAAAGTCAAATATCTACTATCACAGGTGATATCCTATGGAGTCTAGAGTTTACTTAAGACAATATGCACACAGGAAGAAAATAGTGGGTAATCACTGACATCACTGATCTTCAATAACCATGACTGTCTATCATTCACCCATTAGATATTTATTTAAGACTTATTGTGGAAGACAGTGTCCTTTCCATTTTTGTTGCAATTTAAAGGCAATCAATGTCTCTTTCCCTTAAAAATGGAAACTGCAAGATGCTTAGTTCCTTGGCTCCCTTGAATATAGAACATGATAGAATCCCAAGTCTCTGAAAAGAAGTCTGCAAGAGTTTGTGAGTATAAGTTTTCTAGAAAAGATTTGAATCTATAATGAAAAAGAATCTCTTTCTCTTTGGCCATGGTTGTGTAGGGATATATTACCTGGAGCTGTGGCAGCCATCTTGGAGTGATAAGGGGATGGACATAGGATGGTAGAAATGCTCTGTGAATGGTAGAAGTGAAATTGCGCAGCCTAAGGTTTGTGGTGACATAACTGAGTGGTTGAATTATTTGATCCTATGTCTGCCTTCATACTTCTTGTCAGGGAAGATGATAAAGGTTCTTATTAAAAAAAAACACCTTAATAAACTGTGAATTACAGCTAAAGAATTTCTCAGATAACATTTTCTAATATATTTAATCCACTATATTAAAAAGCATGTGAAGTTTAAAACCAACCAACCAGACAAAAAGAATGACCAATCCTGAAGTCAATAAAGGCATTTAACATTATTTGGGACATTCTATTTCTAGAATTTATAATATGTCACTATAATTTTAATATTTAACCTGCTGTGGACAGATAACATAGCATTTTGTCAACCTGATCTTGCCATATCTGTTATAGACTGAATTGTGTCCCCTTCACCCCTACAATATGTTGAAATTCTAACCTCTAGTTCCTCAAATGTGACCTTGTTTAGAGATTAAAGCATTTTCAGAGATAATCATGTTGAACTGAAGTCACTGGAGTGGACTCTAGTCCAGTGTGGTTGGTGTCCTTATTTAAGGGGGAAATTTGGGCAGAGACACTCAAGGAAGGAAGACAGTGTGAAAAGATATGGGCAAAAGACAGTATGTATAAGCCAAAGAGAAAGATCTGGGAGAGATCCTTCTCTCACAACCTCAGAAAGAACCAACCCTGCTGTCTCCTTGATTTTGAACTTCCAGTCCCCAGAACTGTGAGACAAAAATTTGTGTTATTGAATCCACACCATTGTGACTCTGTTACAACAGCCCCAGAACTGATGTAAATATCCAAATCTGAATTCCTCATATCCTCTCCAAACCTCCTCCTTTATGTATTCCCATCCTAGTTAATTCTTTCACGTCAAATTCTTCCAAAGCTCTGGTAGAAAACCTTCACTACTTCTCCTCTACTCTCTTCCAACAATATTAGCACATTTTCTTTGGATCTACTTTAAAAGTTATTGGACTGTCTGTTTTTCATTGTATCCACAGACACTATCATAGCCAATGCCACTGTTAGTTTTTATTTCCTTATAACCAAAATTTTAGAATGTGGTCTGACAGAATGTGGTCCACTGGAGAAGGGAATGGCAAACCACTTCAGTATTCTTGCCTTGAGAACCTCATGAACAGTATGAAAAGGCAAAATGATAGGATACTGAAAGAGGAACTCCCTAGGTCAGTAGGTGCCCAATATGCTATTGGAGATCACTGGAGAAATAACTCCAGAAAGAATGAAGGGATGGAGCCAAAGCAAAAACAACACCCAGCTGTGGATGTGACTGGTGATAGAAGCAAGGTCCGATGCTATAAAGAGCAATGTTGCATAGGAACCTTGAATATATGGTCCATTAATCAAGGAAAATCGGAAGTGGTCAACAAGAGATGGCAAGAGTGAACGTCAACATTCTAGGAATCAGCGAACTAAAATGGACTGGAATGGGCGAATTTAACTCAGATGACCATTATGTCAACTACTGTGGGCAGGAATCCCTCAGAAGAAATGGAGTAGCCATTATGGTCAAAAAAAGAGTCCAAAATGCAGTACTTGGATGCAGTCTCAAAAATGACAGAATGATCTCTGTTCATCTCCAAGGCAAACCACTCAGTACCACAGTAATCCAAGTCTATGCCCCAACCAGTAATACTGAAGAAGCTGAGGTTGAATGGTTCTATGAAGACCTACAAGACCTTTTAGACTAAGACCCGAAAAAGATGTCGTTTTCATTATAGGGGACTGGGATGCAAAAGTAGGAAGTCAAGAAACACCTGGAGTAACAGGCAAATTTGGCCTTGGAATGTGGAATGAAGCAGGGCAAAGACTAATAGAGTTTGGCCAAGAAAATGCACTGGTCATCTCTCCCAACAACACAAGAGAGGACTCTACACATAGACATCACCAGATGGTCAACATCGAAATCATATTGATTATATTCTTTGCAGCCGAAGAGGGAGAAGCTCTACACAGTTAACAAAAACAAGACCAAGAGCTGACTGTGGCTCAGATCATGAACTCCTTAATGCCAAATTCAGACTTAAATTGAAGAAAGTAGGGAAAATCATTAGACCATTTAGGTATGACCTAAATCAAATCCCTTATGACTATACAGTGGAAGTGAGAAATAGATTTAAGAGCCTAGATCTGATAGATAGAGTGCCTGATGAATTATGGACTTAGTCTCGTGACACTGTACAAGAGACAGGGATCAAGACCATCCCCATGGAAAAGAAATGCAAAAAAGTAAAATGACTGTCTGAGGAGGCCTTACAAATAGCTGTGAAAAGAAGAGAAGCGAAAAGCAAAGGAGAAAAGAAAAGAATAAGCATCTAAATGCAGAGTTCCAAAGAATAGCAAGAAGAGATAAGAAAGCCTTCTTTAGCGATCAATGCAAAGAAATAGAGGAAAATAACAGAATGGGAAAGACTAGGGATCTCTTCAAGAAAATTAGAGATACTAAAGGAACATTTCATGCAAAGATGGGCTTGATAAAGGACACAAATGGTTTGGCCCTAACAGAAGCAGAAGATTTGGAAGAGGTGGCAAGAATACACAGAAGAACTATTCAAAAAAGTTCTTCATGACCCAGATAATCAAGATGGTGTGATCACTAATCTAGAGCCAGACATCCTGGAATGTGAAGTTAAGTGGGCCTTAGAAAGCATCATATGAACAAAGTTAGTGAGGGTGATGGAATTCCAGTTAGCTGTTTCAAATCCTGAAAGGTGATGCTGTGAAAATGCTGCACTCAATATGCTAGCAAATATGGAAAACTCAGCAGTTGCCACAGGACTGGGAAAGATCAGTTTTCATTCCAATCCCAAAGAAAGGCAATGCCAAAGAATGCTCAAATACACACAATTGCACTCATCTCACATGCTAGTAAAGTAATGCTCAAAATTCTGCAAGCCAGGCTTTAGCAATACATGAGCCATGAACTTCCTGATGTTCAAGCTGGTTTTAAAAAAGGTGGAGGAACCAGAGATCAAATTGCCAACATCTGCTGGATCATTGAAATAGCAAGAGAGTTCCAGTTCAGTTCAGTTCAGTTCAGTTCAGTCGCTCAGTCATGTCCAGGAAAACATCTATTTCTGCTTTATTGACTATGGCAAAGCCTTTGACTGTGTGGATCACAATAAACTGTGGTAAATTATTAAAGAGATGGGAATACCAGACCACTTGACCTGCCTCTTAAGAAATCTATATGCAGGTCAAGAAGCAACAGTTAGAACTGGACATGGAACAACAGACTGGTTCCAAATAGGAAAAGAGATACGTCAAGGTTGTATATTGTAGTGCATCCCCCCCCACCCCCCAAAAAAAGAAGGTGGGTTATATCATGATTCTGTTCAAAACCTCCAGTGACTTCTCTAGGGCACAATTCAGTTTAATCGCTCAGTTATGTCCAACTTATTGTGACCCTAAGGACTGCAACATGCCAGGCCTTCCTGTCCATCACCAACTCCTGAAGTTTACTCAAACACATGTCCATTGAGTCGGTGGTGCCATCCAACCATCTAATCCTCTGTTGTCCTCTTCTCCTCCTGCCCTCAATCTTTCCTAGCATCAGGGTCTTTTCAAGAGAATTAGTTCTTCGTATCAGGTGGCCAAAGTTTTGGAGTTTCAGCTTCAGCATCAGTCCTTCCAATGAATATTCAGGACTAGTTTCCTTTAGAATGGGCTGGTTGGATCTCCTTGCAGTACAAGGGACTCTTAATAGTCTTCTCCAACACCACAGTTCAAAAACATCAATTCTTTAGCCCTCAGCTTTCTTCACAGTCCAACTCTCACATCCATACATGACTACAGGAAAAACCATAGCCTTGACTAGATGGACCTTTGTTGGCAAAGTAATGTCTCTGCTTTTGAATATGCTATCTAGTTTGGTCATAACTTTCCTTCCAAGGAGTACATGTCTTTTAATTTCATGGCTGCAGTCATTATCTGCAGTGATTTTGGAGCCCAAAAGTATAAAGTCTGACACTGTTTCCACTGTTTCCCCATCTATTCCCCATGAAGTGATGGGACCAGCTGCCATGATCTTTGTTTGCTGAATGTTGAGTTTTAAGCCAACTTTTTCACTGTCCTCTTTCACTTTCATCAAGAGGCCCTTTAGCTCCTCTTCACTTTCTGCCATAAGGGTGATGTCATGTGCATATCTGAGATTATTGATGTTTCTCCCAGCAATCTTGATTCCAGCTTGTGCTTCACCTAGCCCAGCATTTCTCATGATGTAGTCTGCATATAAGTTAAATAAGCAGAGTGACAACATATAGCCTTGATGTACTCCTTTCCCAATTTGGAACCAGTCTGTTGTTCCATGTCCAGTTCTATCTTCACCTGCATAAAGATTTCTCAGGAGACAGGTCAAATGGTCTGGTATTCCCATCTCTTTCAGAACTGTCCACAGTTTGTTGTGATCTACACAGTCAAAGGCTTTGGCATAGTCAATAGAGCAGAAATAGATGTTTTTCTTGAACTCTGTTACATTTTCCATGATCTAGCAGATGTTGGCAATTTGATTTCTGGTTCCTCTGCCTTTTCTAAAACCAGCTTGAACATCAGGGAGTTCATGGTTCACATATTGCTGAAGCCTGGCTTGGAGAATTTTGAGCATTACTTTACTAGTGTGTGAGATGAGTGCAACTGTGCAGTAGTTTCAGCATTCTTGGCATTTCATTCTTTGGGAATGGAATGAAAACTGACCTTTTCTAGTCCTGTGGCCACTGCTGAGTTTTCCAAATTTGCTCACATAATGAGTGGAGCACTTTCATAGCCTCAGCTTTTAGGATTTCAAAGAGCTCAACTGAAATTCCATCACCTCCACTAGTTTTGTTCACAGTGATGCTTCCTAAGGCCCACTTGACTTTGCTTTCCAGGATGTCTGGCTCTAGGTGAGTGCTCACACCATCATGATTATCTGGGTCATGAAGATTTTTTTGGTATAGTTCTGTGTATTCTTGCCACCTCGTCTTAATATCTTCTGCTTGTTAGGTCCATACCATTTCTGTCCTTTACGGTGTCCATTGTCGCATGTAATGTTCCCTTTGTATCTTTAATTTTCTTTAAGAGGTCTCTAGTCTTTCCCATTCTATTGTTTTCTTCTATGTTTTTGCATTGATCACTGAAGAAGGCTTTCTTATCTGTCCTTGCTATTTTTGGAACTCTGCATTCAAATAAGTATATCTTTTTCTCCTTTGCTTTTTGCTTTTCTATTTTTTCACAGCTATCCAGCCCTCCAGGACACAAAGGAAAGTCAGAGTTGCTACGAGAGCCCTACTTGATCTTGCCATAAGATCTCTTACTTTTGTTTTGTTACATTTTTATTCATCAAAATCATAGTGGTATTGGAAGGTTATTGTTGAATCACGATGCCGGGACTTCCTGCCTGTTACCCTCTCAGTATGCTGTCTGTTCTTCAAACTTCCATGCATTTTCCTTTGAAATCACTATACTTCTTGGATAATTATTTCTTCTAGATATTTGCCAGACTACTCTTTCAACTTCCTTAGCTATTTCATTTGACAAGATCTAATTTTCTTACTGAGATCTTCCTTGTTTATTTAAATATGTAATTGTTCCCTTGTCTTAGATGCTGAATCACTTACTCCTTTCTTGAATTACTGTATTTGTTCCAAAAGGATTTGTTACCATTTATCATATTATATTTTTTCTTATTTATTTTCATTGATGTCTATTTCTTTTAGTATAATGCAATGTTTTTGATGACAAGGATTTTTGCCTCTTTTGCTTACTGTTCTATCTCTAGTGACTATTACAGTGCCTAAGATACATAGATGTTCAAAAAAATATTTCTGTGATAAACAGAAAAATGCACTGAAACTCATCTTACTACCATATCTTACAAACCTAGGAGATCGAGGGAATTTGAAATCATCAGAAAGTTCTTTTACTTTGTAGGATGTTACTGTTAGCTTTGAAAATTAAAATTCCTCATGGTACATATATGAAGTTTTAATGCTAGTGAGTAAATTTTTGTGTTTACTATATGTACATCTCTCTAATACAAGCTCATAGCACTAGTTTTAAGACTATGCACATATTAGGAGATTAGTAAAAATTTGTTTAGGGAGTGAATCCAAAAGTATTGTACTTTATTATCTTAAATATCATACTCCGTGACTCTCAAAGTGAATGAAAGAAAGAAATGTTATGGTTCTTGCTGTTTTTCCTCTTTTCTTTAGGGCTTATTCCTAGGACTATAGGGTTGAAAGATATCTGAGTAGAAGGCTACATTAGTAAACAGTTTCCAGTCTTCCACAATACAACTAGAAGACCTAAATTTTGTTGCTACATAATTAGTTTTACCTTACTGGGGGGAGAAAAATAACTTTGCATATATTTTTAGATTTTTGCAACAATAGATTTAGTTTGTAACTCCTATGAATGTAAATGGAAATCTCTTTCATTGATTTCTGGAAAATACATTATTTAGAGATATGTAGGTATCAACTGTAAGCTTTTTGTATGAAAATCATATATATTTCTTTTTCATGTCTTATGCCTGACACTTCAGCTCTTGATTGTTAAGCCCTGTCAGTTACCTGAAATGAGTCATCAGAGGAAATCTCTTAAGGGAATTCTGACTGTGATCATGAACTTGGGTTAATTTATACCCAAAGCATCAAATGTAGGTAGATTTTTAGCCTTTTTTTTTTTTTTTAGGGTTTTCCATCTAGGCTCAGAAAATTTCCAAGGGCCTACTTTTACTCCTGAGTTTAAAACTTGCCTTTAAAACAGACAAATAAACAAAATCTATATCTATAATAAGTCATTCTTGCTAAAGGTAAATCTATTTTCTATTGTTTAGCCCTTAGTGGATACAGATGGGCAATGTCACAGCAAGAATAAAAAGTATTTCAAGGCTATACAAAAGACACAAAAGCAAGCTTTTAAATTACAAACTTCTGGCAAATAATATCCATAAATATTCTTGTCAGAGATTTTTGTAATAAAAATATATAATTATATTTTGAGTAAATCAATAAAATCAAAATGTAAAGAATCTACGTGTAGTGCAGGAGACCCAGATTCGATCCCTGGATCAGAAAGATCCCCTGGAGAAGGCAATGGCAACCTAATCTAGAATTCTTGCGTGGAGAACTCCATGGACAAAGGTATAGTCTATGGGTTGCCAAGAGTCAACACAACTGAGTGACTAACACACAGTTAAAGTCATAAACAAAGCTAGTGAAAGTGATAGAATTCCAGATGAGTTATTTCAAATCCTGAAAGATGATGCTGTGAAAGTGCTGCATTAAATATCCCAGCAAATTTGGAAACTCACTGTACTGGAAAAGGGCAATTTTCATTCCAATCCCACAAAAGGCAATGCCAAAGAATGCTTAAACTACCACACAATTGCACTCATCTCACACACTAGTAAAGTAATGCTCAAAATTCTCTGAGCCAGGCTTCAGCAGTATGTGAACCGTGAACTTCCAGATGTTCAAGCTGCTTTTAGAAAAGGCAAAGGAACCAGAGATCAAATTGCCAGCATCTGCTAGATCACCAAAAAAGCAAGATAGTTCCAGGAAAACATCTATTTCTGCTTTATTGA
>SJYC01004422.1:0-21898 GCA_006408675.1 Madoqua kirkii | reverse complement strand
TCAAAATTCTCTGAGCCAGGCTTCAGCAGTATGTGAACCGTGAACTTCCAGATGTTCAAGCTGCTTTTAGAAAAGGCAAAGGAACCAGAGATCAAATTGCCAGCATCTGCTAGATCACCAAAAAAGCAAGATAGTTCCAGGAAAACATCTATTTCTGCTTTATTGACTATGCCAAAGCATTTGACTGTGTGGATCACATAAACTGTGGAAAATTCTAAAAGAGATAGGAATACAAGAGCACCTGACCTGCCTCTTGAAAAACTTATATGCAGGTCAGGAAGCAACAGTTAGAACTAGACATGGAACAACTGACTGGTTCCAAATAGAAAAGGAGCACGTCAAGTCTGTATATTGTCATACTGCTTATTTAACTTATATGCAGAGTACATCACGAGAAACACTGGACTGGAAGAAGCACAAGCTGGAATCAAGATTGCTGGGAGAAACATCAATAACCTCTGATATGCAGATGACACCACCCTTATGGCAGAAAGTGAAAAGGAACTAAAAAGCCTCTTGATGAAAGTGAAAGAGGAAAGCGAAAAAGTTGGCTTAAAGCTCAACATTCAGAAAATGAAGATCATGGCATCTGGTCCCATCACTTCATGGGAAATACATGGGGAAACAGTGTCAGATTTTACTTTTGGGGGCTCCAAAATCACTGCAGATGGTGACTGCAGCCATGAAATTAAAAAATGTGTACTCCTTGGAAGGAAAGTTATGACCAAACTAGATAGCATATTCAAAAGCAGAGACATTACTTTGTCAATAAAGGTCCATCTAGTCAAGACTATGGTATTTCCAGTGGTCATGTATGGATGTGAGAGTTGGACTGTGAAGAAGGCTGAGTGCCGAAGAATTGATGCTTTTGAACTGGTGTTGGAGAAGACTCTTGAGAGTCCCTTGGACTGCAAGGAGATCCAACCAGTCCATTCTGAAAGAGATTAGCCCTGGAATTACTTTGGAAGGAATGATGCTAAAGCTGTAACTCCAGTACTCTGGCAATCTCATGTGAAGAGTTCACTCATTGGAAAAGACTGATGCTGTGAGGGATTGGGGGCAGGAGAAGATGGGAACAACAGAGGATGAGATAGCTGGATGGCATCACTGACTCGATGGACATGAGTTTTAGTGAAGTCCAGGAGTTGATGATGGACAGGGAGGCCTGGCGTGCTGCAATTCATGGGGTCGCAAAGAGTCAAACACGACTGAGTGACTGAACAGAACTGAACTGAATATTTAAGATGTTTTTACAGAAATTTGTACTGAAGAGAAGGAGACAAGAAAAAGTAAAGAAAGCAGTTGAGCAGAGATGTGGTTTCAGCTGACATGTAGCCCTAGTCTGATACCCTGGGGTACTCTGGAGTATGAATGACAACCAGTGAGCTTTTCCACCTTGAAGCAAGAAGACCACCTTTTGTACCTGTAGGCCATTGCCAATATTGCAGACCCTAGGCAATTTCAGGTGAAGATGGCTCCCTTTAGCCATGAGCAGTTTCCCAGAGAATAATAAGGCCATAAGCCCTTATCATCAATACTCTTAGCAGCCAAAAGATGAGGACACCAAGCTCGTAAAGGGAATATGGCAAGGGCAGATGGCGGGGGCCACTAGTAGGATCTAGTATACAGGCTGTTATGATCTGGCTTCAGTCTCATATACAATTTCCCCTTTATTTATGTTTTACTCTAATGACAGAGGAGGGGATGACAGAGGATGAGATGGTTGGATGACATCACTGACTCGGCGGACATGAGTTTGAGCAGACTCTGGGAGCTGGTGATGGATAGGGAGTGCTAAGGTCCATGGGGTTGCAAAGGGTTGAACATGATTGAGTGACTGAACTGAACTGATGATTCGTAAAACATTTGCTTCCCTCTCCTCCCCTTTTATAATATTAGGATTTAAAAACTGACCGCTTCCTTTCTGGCTTCAGTCTCATATACAATTTCCCCTTTATTTATGTTTTACTCTAATGACAGAGGAGGGGATGACAGAGGATGAGATGGTTGGATGACATCACTGACTCGGCGGACATGAGTTTGAGCAGACTCTGGGAGCTGGTGATGGATAGGGAGTGCTAAGGTCCATGGGGTTGCAAAGGGTTGAACATGATTGAGTGACTGAACTGAACTGATGATTCGTAAAACATTTGCTTCCCTCTCCTCCCCTTTTATAATATTAGGATTTAAAAACTGACCGCTTCCTTAACCTTCTCTTCAGGAAGCTAGATGACACTTCATTATAAGATTCTCTAGACAACTGGTAAACCCACTCCAGTGTTCTTGCCTCGAGAATCCCAGGGACAGGAGAGCCTGGTGGGCTGCCATCTATGGGGTCACACAAAGTCAGAGACAACTGAAGTTACTTAGCAGTAACAGCAGCAGACAACTGGTAAAACCAGTATACATTAACTAAACTACCCATGCATCTGGGTCATATCCTCTTGTTTGCAAACTTGACAACCATTCCCATCTCCATTCTTCCTTATGGACAAGACTCATGTTCTATTATAGAGGCTGGGGATGCCAGATACTCTTTTTCTAATCTCTCCTGTTTCCAAGCATGTGTGTCTCTTCTCCTTTGTCTGGGTGTTTGTGAATTCCACTGATATTCTGCTCACTTGAGTTTTACATAGACTAACAAGGACCAAAGTATTCTCCTCGTATTCTCCTCCACTGCAAAATTTCATATCCTCTATCCCTTGGTTTTGTGTTATGGAAGGGAAGAAGGGGAATTAGAATAAGAGTAATGGATTATCATTAAGACCGCTTCTATTTCTGAATGTATGCCATTACCTTAAAGGTATTTGGAAATAACTTACTAGATGTTAAGTGTTTTTGATAGTTTCATCACATGTATATTTTTGGGGGGTCCCTGGGGAATGACATAATTATGTGTTAAACATGATTAACAGCATATCTTAAGAGATATATGAAAGAAAATCAAGTACTCCAGAGGAAATTAAGATTAAGGATAATATGGGGGCATATTTAGTGGGAGTGTGGTAATTTGTGTGTGTGTCTGTGTTGCCTTAGATGGAAGTGATCCAGGTCAATTTGGTTTGAAATTTTCTTTTCAAAGTCCTTAGTTAATATAGAACTTGGAGAGGGATGTGGAGATTGAGAGGAGGTATCTTTGGAGGCTCTTGTGTTCCATATGACTTGACCGGCACAGCTGACTTTTGCACTGCTCTGGAGATATATTTCTGAGCTACGAAGGGTTGCCTTATATAAGCTGAGTACTTGCCTTTCCCTCAAATCCCTTCAGAAGGAATAGCTGCAGGATGGCTGGGGGGGTTCATTTTCTTCTCAGATATATAATTATTCATGCTTTATTTATAGTAACTCTGAAAACCTAATTTTTGGAGACTTAATGTCTGCATTGTGGGTATATAAATGACAAATGACCACAAGTTTAGCATCTTTATGACCGTGTGGTTTCTGTGAGTCAGAAGTTCAGGCACAGGTGGTCCTACTGGTTCTCTGCTTAGAGCCTTAGAACATGGTTGTGTTTCTTTCTTGAGGTTGTGGGGAGGGAATTCATTTCCAGGCTCATCGACTCTAGGTTATTGATTGAATTCAATGCTATGCAGCTGTCAGCTGAAGTCTGTTCACAGTTCTGGAGGCCATCTGCATTTGAAAGATGGTGGCCTCCTTCAAGCCAGCGGTGAAGGGTGAAGAAATCCTCTTCGCATCTCTATAATTTATCTGGCTCCCCTTCAAACTCATGTCATCTCCTTCCTCTTCTGCAACATCTATTTCCTGACTCTAGCTAGATAAATTTAAAAATTAAAAAAAATAATAATTCACAATTATTAAAAATTGTGAATAATTGAAACCCTTAGCATGCTATAAAGAGTGTAAAACCAAGTAAATCCAAGCTGTCTGTTCTGCCTCCCTTCCTGCCATTCTTATGCAGGATTCAGCTCAGTTCAGTGTCTCAGTCATGTCCAACTCTTTGTGACCCCACGAACTGCAGCATGCCAGGCCTCCTTGTCCATCACTAACTCCTGGAGTCCACCCAAACCCATGTCCATTGAGTCGATGATGCCATGCAACCATCTCATCTTGCCTACAAGAGAAAACCAAGAAAGACAGTAGGGAATGAGAGAGGGCATCAGAGGGCAGACAGACTGAAACCACAATCACAGACAACTAGCCAATCTGATCACATGGACCACAGCCTTGTCTAACTTGATGAAACTAAGCCATGCAGTGTGGGGCCACCCAAGACAGACGGGTCATGGTGGAGAGGTCTGACAGAATGTGTAATATGCAGGATTGCTATGTTACAATCAAGCAGAGCCTCTCTCTATGCTCATGTGCATGCATTCCTCTCTATGGAAAATTCTTTCCCTTACACTGTTCCTTTTTCAAAAAGTCTCTATGGTTTTGGTATCTTCCCTACATCACTAGGGAGTATTAGTTATTACCTCTGCTTACTTTTTAAATAGTCTTATACAGTGAATTTTCAGTATTAAACACACTGTATGTGTTTATACTGCTCAACATTTCAAAGATGTCATCTGCCACCCCCTTATCTCCACGTCCACTGTAGACATTGATAATCAGTTATGGCACTTTTTCCGGCTTGGTCTATGTGTGGACTCACTACACAGTTCAGCAAATTACTCTGGGGAACCACCACTAACTGACTATTTGGCTTAGGAGATTATAGTAGCCTCAAGACTTCTCCATCTATACAGCACCATTGACAAAAACATCTCCTTTCGAAGACAATGGGCTGCTTCTCTGGGTCCTGATGTCCTCTGCCAGCATTCAGAAGCTGTTTTGTGGAATTTACTCAGCATTCAAATGTTCTTTTGATGAATTTGTGGGGGAGAAGGTGATCTTCCTGTCCTATCAGCTCGGGAGATTATAAATGCTTGCAAGTTATTGAGATGTCTCTTAAGAGCAGATTGACAGCTGGTTAAAGCCTGGCAAATGTTAATTGGCTTAGTGTAAATAACCTAAAAGAAGACAAATGTGGCTTAGAATTACCATATGACCCAGTAATCCCACTACTAGGTATATAGCCTAAGAAAGCTATAATTCAAAAAAGCACATGTACCCCAATGTTCATTGCAACAATATTTACAAGAATCAGGATGTGGAAGCATACCAAATGTTCATCAACAGATAAATGAATGAAGTATGGTACATATATGTAATGGAAATTGGTATAATGCTGAGCCATAAAAACAAACACAATTTGGTCATTTGTGGAGATGTGGATGCACCTAGAGTCTGTCATACACAGTGAAGTAAGTCAGAAGTGTTGTAAGTATTAGTCACTCAGTCATTTTGACTGTTTGCAACTCCATGGACTATAGCCTGCCAGACTCCTCTATTCATGGAATTCTCTAGTCAAGAATACTGGAGTGGCTCCGACATAAATCATAGCAGGATCCTCTATGAACCACCTCTCAGAATACTGGAAATAAAAGCAAAAATAAACAAATGGGATCTAGTTAAAATTAAAAGCTTCTGCACAACAAAGAAAACTATAAGCAAGGTGAAAAGACAGCCTTGTGAAAAGACAGCCTTCTGAATGGGAGAAAATAATAGCAAAAGAAGCAACTGACAAACAACTAATCTCAAAAATATACAAGCAACTTATGCAGCTCAATTCCAGAAAAATAAACGACCCAATCAAAAAATGGGTCAAAGAACTAAATAGACATTTCTCCAGAGAAGACATATGGATGGCTAACAAACACATGAAAAGATGCTCAACATCACTCATTATCAGAGAAATGCAAACCAAGACCACAATGAAATACCATTTCACACCAGTCAGAATGGTTGCGATCCAAAAGTCTACAAGCAATAAATGCTGGAGAGGATGTGGAGAAAAGGGAACCCTCTTACACTGTTGGTGGGAATGCAAACTAGTACAGCCACTATGGAGAACAGCATGGAGATTCCTTAAAAAACTGGAAATAGAACTGGCTTATGACCCAGCAATCCCACTGCTGGGCATACGCACCGAGGAAACCAGAATTGAAAGAGACACATGTATCCCAATGTTCATTGCAGCACTGTTTATAATAGCCAGGACATGGAAACAACCTAGATGTCCATCAGCAGATGAATGGATAAGAAAGCTGTGGTACATATACACAATGGAGTATGACTCAGCCATTAAAAACATGCATATGAATCAGTTCTAAAGAGATGTATGAAAGGTGGAGCCGATTATACAGAGTGAAGTAAGCCAGAATGAAAAATACCAATACAGTATACTAACACATATATATGGAATTTAGAAAGGGAGTAATGATAACCCTGTATGCAAGACAGCAAAAGAGATACATATGTATAGAATGGATTTTTGGCCTCTGAGGGAGAGGGAGAGGGTGGGATGATTTGGGAGAATGGCCTTGAAACATGTATGCTATCACATAAGAAACGAATCACCAGTCTATGTTCGATACAGGATATAGGATGCTTGGGGCTGGTGCACAGGGATGATCCAGAGAGATGATATGGGGTGGGAGGTGGGAGGGGGTTTCAGGATTGGGAACTCATGTACACCTGTGGCGGATTCATGTCAATGTATGACAAAACCAATACAGTATTGTAAAGTAAAATAAAGTAAAAATAAAAAAAATTTAAGGAAAAAAATTGATGTTCTAAAAAAAAAGAATACTGGAGTGGGTAGCCAATCTCTTCTCCAAGGGATCTTCCCTACCCAGGGCTCAAACCCAGGTCTCCAGCATTGCAGGCTGATTCTATACCATTTGGGCCACCAGGGAAGCCCTGAAGTAAGTCAGAAAGTGAAAAACCAATATTGTATATTAGTATATGTATGTGGAATTTAGAAAAATGGTACTGCTGCTGCTGCTAAGTCACTTCAGTCGTGTCTGACTCTGTATGGCTCCATAGATGGCAGCCCACTAGACTCTTCTGTCCACAGGATTATCTAGGCAAGAATATTGGAGTGGGTTGCTGTTTCAGACGAGTTTTTCTGCAGGGCAGGAACAGAGACAAAGACATAGAGGACAAACGTATACACAGAGTATATGCAGAAGGATAGTATGAACTGGGAGATTGAAATTGACATATGTGCACTGCCATGTTTAAAACACATAACCAGTGGGAAGCTATTGTATAGTGCAGGGAGCTCGGCTCAGTGCTCTGTGGTAGCTTGGATGGGTGGGATGGGGGTGGGTAGGAAGGAGGGTCAGAAAGAAGGAGATATTTGTACACATATAGCTGATTTACTTTGTTATACAGCAGAAACTAACACAACATTGTAAAGGAACTATATATACCCCAATAAATTTTTTTAATTAAATAAGTTACCAGAAAAACAAAATGTACAGTAAAAAACTGGATTGTTTCTTTATAGATTCATATGAGTTATAAGGTGTAATATGGAGTAAACTCATGTACCTCTCATGTAATTTAGGCCAATGATAACATCTTGCAAAATTATGATACAATATCACAACCAAGATGTTGGCCTTAAGTTAAGATGCAGAACTTTTCTATCACACCAAGCATCCATCATGTTGCCCTTCCATAGCCACTCATACCTTTCTCCCTTTTCCACCCTTTTGTCAATCTGTAGCAACTGTTGATCTGTTCTCCATTTCTATAGCATTTGTCATTTCAAGAATGTTTTATAAATTGAATATTACATTATACAACTTGGGATTTGCCTTTTTAACTCAGGAGAATTCTCAGGAGATTCCTTCAGGTTGTTCTTATGTCAACAGATTCTTTTTTGTTTGAGTAGTGTTCCATGGTATGGATGTACCACAGTTTGTTTAACAATTCACCCAACTCAGCTTATGAGTTGTTTTCAATTTTGGCATATTAGGAAGAAAATTGCCATAAACAGTTATTTACAGGATCTTCCTTTGTCTAGAATAAATATGTAAATGTGCAACTTGCTAGGTCATAAAGTAGTTGCATATGACAGATTTTTAAGAAACTGCTAAACTCTTTTCCAGAGGACTCCACTGTTTGACATTGCCATCAATAATGTATGGATAATGTTAGTTTCATCATACTCTTCTCAATATCTGGTATTGTCTATATTTTAAATTTTAGCTATTCTGATAGATGTGTAATTACATCCCACTGATGTTCTAATTTGCATTTCCCTCTTGAGAGTCCCTTGGACTACAAGGAGATCCAACCATTCCATCCTGAAGGAGATCAGTCCTGGGTGTTCATTGGAAGGACTGATGCTGAAGCTGAAACTCTAATACTTTGGCCACCTCATGCAAAGAGTTGACTCATTGGAAAAGACCCTGATGCTGGGAAGGATTGGAGACAGGAGGAGAAGGGGATGACAGAGGATGAGATGGCTTGATGGCATCACCGACTCGATGGACATGAATTTGGGTAAACTCTGGGAGTTGGTGATGGACAGGGAGGCCTGGCATGCTGTGATTCATGGAGTCGCAAAGAGTCGGACATAACTGAGCGACTGACCTGACCTGATCTGAATGGATAATGATATGGGAAATCTTTTATGTGCTTATTTGTAATCCGTATATCTTCTCCAGTGAAAAGTTTCTTCATGTCTTTGACCATATTCTGATTGAATTGCTTGATTTCATTTCCTGTTGGGCTTTGAGAGTTCTTTATATATTTGAGCTATTATGATAACCAAGGTCTGTGTTTGACAAATATTTTTCTCCCATCCTGTATCATGTTTTCAATTCCATTATCAGCATCTTTCAAAGAGCAAATCTAGGAATACTGGGAAATTCCCTTAGCTTGATGAAGAGAGTCTGCAAAAACCTTAGAAGCTCACACTACACAGTGAAACCGCATAGACATGAAGATTTCTGTTTTAGGTATTTTTAAATCACAAATATAATTTCCTTAATAACTATAAAAATTACTCAAATTATCTATTTCCTAGTGGGTGAGTTGAGACTGTTTTTGTTTTTTGAGAAAGTGATCTGTTTCCTCTCAATTTTAAAATTCCTGTTTGTAGAGTATCCTTTTGCTGTCTTCAGGCTTGTGGCTGTATCTCCTGCTTTATTTCTGTTATTGGCAACATGTGTGTTATCTCTCTCTTGCTTTTTTTTTTTTTTTTTTTTTTGTCAGTCTTAATGTAGGCTTGGCAGTTTTACTAAACTTTTCAAAGAACCAACACTTTTTTCATTGATTTTCTATATTGGTTTTCTGCTTTTAATTTTATTGATTTCTACTGTTTATTATTTCATTCCTTCTCTTTGCTTTTGGTTTTGTATGCTCTTCTGTTTTCTTGTTTTTGAAATGAAAGCTTGAATGACTGATTTGACTTTTTTCCTGTTTTATAATTGCCTTTAGCACTACAAACTTCTCCTTAGCTCAGCTTTATCTGTGTCCCACAGTTTTGATATGGTACATTTTTACTTTCAATCAGTTATACTTTTTGATTGGCTTTGAGAATTCTGATTTGGTAATGGCTTATTGAAAAACATGAGTTAATTTGCAAAGTATTTGGAGTGGTTTGTTATCTTTCTGTTATTGATTTCTAGTTTCATCTCACATATTTGAGGAATCTACTCCAAACATATAGGCTTCTCTGGTGGCTCAGATGGTAAAGCATATGCCTCCAATGTCAGAGACCCAGGTTCAATCCCTCAGTTGGGAAGATCCCCTTGAGAAAGAAACGGCAACCCATTCCTGTACTCTTGCCTGGAAAATCCCATACCAATTTCCTCTGGTAGGTTACAGTCCATGGGGTCACAAAGAGTCGGACATGACTGAGCAATTTCACTTTCTTTTTACTTTTTAGTCCAAACACAATGGAATTTTTTTAAATTTATTGAGATTTGTTTTATGATCAGGACGTGGTCTGTCTTGGTTTATGATCTGTAGGTGCTTGAGAAGAATGTGTATTCTGCTGTCAGATGGAGTGTTCTGCAAATGTTGACTAGATATGGTTGGTTGATTGTGTTCAAAGCTCTATATCCATACTGTCTTTTTCTCTAGTTGTCTGTCAATTGCTGAGAGAGAAGTGTTGATGTTTCCAAGTATAAAATATGTCTATTTCTTCTTTCAATTTGATCAATTTTTGGTTCATAAATTTTGTATCTCTGGTATGATTTATGCTTATTTCACTGCTATGTCTTCTTAGAGAGCTGATGCTTTTCTGATAATGGTAGTGCATGATGGCATTACAGTAATGTCACTTTGGTAATATTTGTTACTCTAAAGTCCATCTGACATGGGTAGGCACAATTTTGCTTTCCTTTAATCAGTGTTGGCAGGGTGTATCATTTCCTACCCTTTAGTTTTCATCCATCCTAAATTATTATATTTGAAATAAGGTTCTAGTAGATAGCACATAGTTGGATCATGGCTTTATTTTTATATGTTTATTACTTATTTTGACCTTGCCTTGTGGCATGTGGGGTCTTCTTTTCTCAATCATGAATGAACTCATGCTCCCGGTATTGGCTGTGTAGAGTTTTAACTACTGGACTGCCAAGGGAGTCACTGCATTATGTTTTAAAAAATGATCCACCTATGTGTTTTGTAGCTGGTGTATTTGGACTATTTACATTTCAAGTAATTAAAAATTAGGGCTTAAGTCTGCCATTTTGTTTTTGCTCTCTATTTGCTTCTCCTGATTTTTTTCCCTCCATTTTTCCTGCTGTTTTGTGAACTACTTGAATATTTATTTATACACACACACACATATATATATAGTATTTTAGTATATCTCTTTGTGTATCTTTTATAATGGTGTTTCTCTGTATTATGTTTTATATGTAACTTACCCATCCACTAGTGTCACCATATTATCAGTTCAAATGAAGTGTGGTAATCTTATCTCATCTCTTTATCTTCACCTATTTAAAATATAAATGTCATAAAAAGTCCTTTTACATATATTTAGAAACACATCAGGGGCTTCTCTGATGACTCAGATGATAAAGAATCTGCCTGCAACGAGGGAAACCAGGGTTTAATTCCTGGGTCAGGAAGATCGTCTGAAGAAGGGAATAGCTACCCACTCCAGTATTCTTGCCAGGAGAATTCCATTTACAAAGAAGCCTCTCAGGCTACAGTCCATGGGATTGCAGAGTTGGACACAACTGAGTGACTAACATACACACATACATAGAAACATATCAGACAATATTATAATTTTTGCTTCAATCATGAAACTTAGTTTAGATGATTCAAGAGGAGAGAGGTGTATTTTTAAGGACAGCATATTCATATACATACCCACAATATGTAAATAAGGGAGCTTATTGTTATTCAGTTTATTATTATTAAGCAATAAGCAAATACATTTTATTTGCAATAAGATCATTTAAAAACTTACATTTTATATTTTTAGGAGACAATCTGAGGAAATGGCAGTGAATTAAAGAAAGCATTATAAATCTCTACTGAGCATTTAAAACTTTATGCTGTGAGTCATCATCATGAGAATCTAATGGCCCCACTTATGTATCACATATTATTAATTGCTTTGTGTCTACTTGCCCTTATGTTTTGTTGTGCTGACTCTAATGATTCCCTTGGAGAAGAAGTTTCTTCATACAAAAAATGCTGCATAGAAACACTAAAACAAAAATAGGGAAAATCTTCATACATTCCATGAAGCAATGTTATAATCACTTTCTCCATTGCACAAAATATACCTCAACTCACAAGTTCTGAATTCAGTATAGACAAAGGTTTCTCAGCAGTGGCACTGTGAATATTTTGAGACAAATGATTCTTTTGTGGGGGGACCTGTTCTGTGCACTGTAGCATGTTGAATGACACTTCTGACCTCTACAAACAGATGCCAATAGAATCCCTGGCCCCACTCCACTTAACAACAAACAAACTTTTCTCAAGACATTTCCAAGTGTCTTCTAGTAGGCAAATCTGCCCTTGATTAAGAGCTGTTGATATAGGCCAAATGGGACATCTGAAGTTATCCTTTTTTATCCCTGTTCTCTTTTATGCTCTTTCTTTTTAATGCAGTGGTAAGGCATTACTCATGACAGTCAGAGGGTTTTCTTACCCTCTTCCCCCTCTACCTACTGATAAAGACAGGGAATTCCTTTATTTGTTCACTCCTACATTCACTTGTATAAGTCTCACTATTTGGTCATGTGTTTCATTCAAACTGGCAGACTTAATATCCTTTGGGGAGGCTGTTTTTGTCAATGAAACACCGTGTTATCTAGTCATATCTATCAGACTAACTGGTCATCACTCACAGACGGAGATACCAGGCTGGGCTCTCTTTTTAAACTCAATATGTTTTAATTTTTCCATAAAATTGGTCTTGGAAATAGTCTCTATTCTAGGACCCTAGGCTTTTTACAGTGAATTTTACCAGGACACATTTTAATGCGTAAACCATAAATTTAATACAATATATTTCAATGTCCAAGTGAAAAGTATATAAAATTCTAACCAAACATTTGAGACTCAAGTAAAAATTAACTGCATTATGTTATCACTGATAGTAACTTTAAACTTTTTCTTTCATTTTCTTTTTTCCTTTTTGTTTTCTTTATTTATTTTACATATTTTATTGAAGTGTAAATGACCCATGAAACTGTATTAGTGCCAGATGCTGAACATAGTGGTACAATAGTTCTATTTATTGTGAAATGATCACAGAGTGTTTTAGCATCTGGGAAATATTGATGTCATCCTCAAACATGGAGTTTCAAGAAAGCTGAACTTTTTTTTTTAAATATTTTTTTTTGATATGGATCATTTTTGAAGTCTTTACTGAATTTGTTGCAATACTGCTTCTATGTTTTGCTTTTTTGGCCACAAGGCATGTAGGATCTTAACTTCCCAACTAGGGACTGAATCCACACCCCCAGCATTGGAAGGCAAAATCTTAACCACTGGACAGTCAGAGATGTTCTAAGGCAACTGACTTTTAAATTTTTATTTATTTGTATGACATTTCAGAAATTAAGTAACAGATAAAAGAAGATGGGAGATGTGTAACTATTTGTTCATGATTTTTAACCTAACATTGCCCAAAAATGCTTATCTGAACAAAAATACTTATCTTATCTTTACCAATATGTTCATAGGAGGGACTTCCCTGGAATTTCAGCTGATAAAGAATCTGCCTACAGTGCAGGAGACCCCAGTTTGATTCCTGGGTCAGGAAGATCCCTTGGAGAAGGGATAGACTACCCATTGCAATATTCTTGAGCTTCCCCGGTGGCTCAAATGGTAAAGAATCCACCTGCAAGGTGGGAGACATGTGTTTGAGCCCTGGGTTGGGAAGATCCCCTGGAGGAGGGAATGGGAACCTATTCTAGTATTCTTGCCTTGATAACCCCCATGGGCAGAGAATCCTGGCAGGCTACAGTCCATGGTGTCACAAAGAGTCAGACACAGCTGTGGGACTAAGCACAGCACAGCACCACATGTTCACAGGAGTAAGGCAATTGAAAAAAAAAAAAAGATTCCATGATCGGATTATTTGGGAATATATGAATTAGAACCAGACTCTACCTAAGAACTTTTTATGCACTTCAGTTCAGTTCTGTTCAGTTCAGTTGCTCAGTTGTGTCTGACTCTTTGTGACCCCATGAATCACAGCACACTAGGCCTCCCTGTCCATCACCATCTCTGGAGTTCACTCAGACTCAATCCATTGAGTCCATGATGCCATCCAGCCATCTCATCCTTTGTCGTCCCCTTCTCCTCCTGCCCCCAATCCTTCCCAGCATCAGAGTCGTTTCCAATGAGTCAGCTCTTTGCATGAGGTGGGCAAAGTACTGGAGGTTAAACTTTAGCATCATTCCTTCCAAAGAAATCCCAGGGCTGATCTCCTTCAGAATGGACTGGTTGGATCTCCTAGCAATCCAAGGGACTCTTAAGAGTCTTCTCCAAAACTACAGTTCAAAAGCATCAATTCTTTGGTGCCCAGCCTTCTTCACAGTCCAATTCTCACATCCATACATGACCACAGGAAAAACCATAGCCTTGACTAGATGGCCCTATTAAAAAGAATACTCAGCATATTGATGTACTGATCTAAATTGTGAGGCGTACATATAGTCTATTTATTTCTTAATCATATTTAATAAAATAGAACTAATAGTCTAATGAAGTGAAGTGAAGTGAAGCGAACGTTATTTAGTTATGTCCAACTCTTTTTGACCCCATGGACAATACAATCCATGGAATTCTCCAGGCCAGAATATTGGAGTGTGTAGCCATTCCCTTCTCCAGGGAATCTTTCCAACCCAGAGAACGAACCCAGGTTTCCTGCATGGCAGGTGGATTCTTTATTACCTGAGCCAGAAGGGTAGCCTAAGAATATTGGACTGGGAAACCTATCCCTTCTCCAAGGGATCTTCCCAAACCAGGAATTGAACTGGGCTCTCCTGCACCACAGGCAGATTATTTACCAAGTGAGCTATGCAGAGAGAGTTCCTTTGTTCTTAAGGGTAAATAGACTCAGAAAAAAAATTTACTTGGAGGGGATGGCAGTTGAGCTGCAATTTATGGTGAGTGGAATATGGAAAAAGTTCTATGACAAGGCAGTCCTTCAGTTCAGTCACTCAGTCATGTGTGACTCTTTGCGAGCCCATAAATCGCAGCATGCCAGGACTCCCTGACCATCACCAACTCCCAAAGTTCACTCAGACTCAGGTCCATCCAGTCAGTGATGCCATCCAGCCATCTCATCCTCTGGCGGCCCCTTCTCCTCCTGCCCCAAATCCTTCCCAGCATCAGAATCTCTTCCAATGAGTCAACTCTTCGCATGAAGTGGCCAAAGTACTGGAGTTTTAACTTCAGCATTATTCCCTCCAAAGAAATCCTAGGGCTGATCTTCAGAATAGACTGGGTGGATCTCCTTGCAGTCCAAGGGACTCTCAAGAGTCTTCTCCAACACACAGTTCAAAAGCATCAATTCTTTGGCACTCAGCTTTCTTCACAGTCCAACTCTCACATCCATACATGACCGCTGGAAAAACCATAGCCTTGACTAGATGGACCTTAGTCGGCAAAGTACTGTCTCTGCTTTTGAATATGCTATCTAGGTTGGTCATAACTTTTCTTCCAAGGAGTAAGGGTCTTCTAATTTCATGGCTGCAGTCACCATCTGCAGTGATTTTGGAGCCCTGAAAAAGAAAGTCTGACACTGTCTCCATTGTTTCCCCATCTATTTCTCATAAAGTAATAGGACCAGATGCCATGATCTTCGTTTTCTGAATGTTGAGCTTGAAGCCAACTTTTTCACTCTCCTCTTTCACTTTCATCAAGAGGCTTTTTAGTTCCTCTTCACTTTCTGCCATAAGGGTGATGTCATCTGCCTATCTGAGGTGACTGATATTTCTCCTGGCAAACTTGATTCCACCTTGTGCTTCTTCCAGCCCAGCATTTCTCATGATGTACTTTGATTATAAGTTAAATAAGCAGGGTGACAATATACAGCCTTGACGTACTCCTTTTCCTATTTGGAACCAGTCTGTTGTTCCATGTCCAGTTCTAACTGTTGCTTCCTGACCTGCATATAAGTTTCTCAAGAGGCAGGTCAGGTGTTCTGGTATTCCTATCTCTTTCAGAATTTTCCCCAGTTTATTGTGATCCACACAGTCAAAGGCTTTGGCATAGTCAATAAAGCAGAAATAGATGATTTTCTGGAACTCTCTTGCTTTTTCCACGATTCAGCTGATGTTGGCAATTTGATCTCTGGTTCCTGGGCCTTTTCTGAAGCCAGCTTGAGCATCTGGAAGTTCATGGTTCATGTACTGCTGAAACCTGACTTGGAGAGTTTTGAGAATTACTTTACTAGCGTGTGAGATGAGTGCAATTGTGTGGTAGTTTGAGCATTCTTTGGCATTGCCTTTCTTTGGGATTGGAATGAAAACTGACCTTTCCCAGTCCTGTGGCCACTACTGAGTTTCCCAAATTTGATGAAATTGTAAAGAGCAGTATTACATAGGAACATATAATGTCAGGTCCATGAATCAAGGAAAATTGGAAGGGGTCAAACGGGAGACGGCAAAGGTGAATGTTGACATTCTAGGAATCAGCGAACTAAAATGGACTGGACTGAGTGAATTTAACTCAGATGACCATTACCTCTACTACTGTGGGCAGGAATCCCATAGAAGAAATGGAGTAGCCATCATGGTCAACAAAAGAGTCCAAAATGCAGTACTTGAATGCAATCTCAAAAATGACAGAATGACCTCCATTCGTTTCCAAGGCAAACCATTCAATATCACAGTAATTCAAATCTATACCCCAACCAGTAATGCTGAACAAGCTGAAGTTGAACAGTTCTAAGGTCTACCTACAAGACCTTTTAGAACAAACACCCAAAAAAGATGTCCTTTTCATTATAGGAGACTGGAATGCAAAAGTATGAAGTCAAGAAACACCTGGAGTAATAGGCAAATTTGGCCTTGGCGTGCGGAATGAAGCAGGGCAAAGACTAATAGAGTTTTGCCAAGAAAATGCACTGTCATAACAAACAGACTCTTTCAACAACACAAGAGAAGATTCTATACATGAACATCACCAGATGGTCAACACCGAAATCAGATTGATTATATTCTTTGTAGCCAAAGATGGAGAAGCTCTATACAGTCAGCAAAAACAAGACCAGTAGCTGACTGTGGCTCAAATCATGAACCCCTTATTGCCAAATTCATACTTAAATTGAAGAAAGTAGGGGAAACCACCAGACCGTTTAGGTATGACCTAAATCAAATCCCTTATAACTATACAGTGGAAGTGAGAAATAGATATAAGGGACTAGATCTGATTGATAGAGTGCCTGATGAACTATGGATGGAGGTTCGTGACATTGTGCAGGAGACAGGGATCAAGACCATCCCCATGGAAAAGAAATGAAAAAAATAAAATGGCTGTCTGAGGAGGTCTTACAAATAGCTGTGAAAAGATGAAAGGCAAAAAGCAAAGGAGAAAAGGAAAGATATAAACATCTGAATGCAGAGTTCCAAAGAATAGCAAGAAGAGATAAGAAAACCTTCCTCAGTGATCAGCGTAAAGCAATAGAGGAAAAGAACAGAATGGGAAAGACTAGGGATCTCTTCAAGAAAATTAGAGATATCAAGGGAACATTTCATGCAAACATGGGCTCCATAAAGGGCGGAAATGGTCTGGACCTAACAGAAGCAGAAGATATTAAGAAGAGGTGGCAAGAATACACAGAAGAACTGTACAAAAAAGATCTTCACGACCAAGATAATCACAATGGTGTGATCACTCACCTAGAGTCAGACATCCTGGAATGTTAAGTCAAGTGGGCCTTAGAAAACATCACTACGAACAAAGTTAGTGGAGGTGATGGAATTCCAGTTGAGCAATTCAAATCCTGGAAGATGATGCTGTGAAAGGCAGTCCTTAGATGAATATAAATTTGGTCAGTTCAAGCTGGACAGAATTTGAGTAAGTCACAGATGACATTTTTTACATAGTTCTTTTGGCTGCAATTATTCAGACACCTTACACACTAATGTAAGTCTTCTCTGATGACTCAGATGGTAAGCTTCCTGCATGCAGAGATGAGGGTTTGGAGCCCTGGATTGGAAAAAATCCTTAGAGAATAAAATGGCAACACACTCCAGTATTCTTGCCTGGGAAATCCTATGGACAAAGGAGCCTGGTGAACTTCAGTCCATGGGGTTGAGGAGTCAGACATGTCTTGGTGACTGAGAAGATACACACAGACACTAATTCAGATTTTGAAGTTTTGTAGGCAATGGAGAAATGGAAGCATTTTGAAGATGAGGATCAAATGCACAGTCATGTTTCAAGGGCATAACTCTAAACACTGAATATAGCATAAAGTGAAAGAGTGGAAGAAAGGGACAAAAAGAAAGAGGAAAAAAAAATTAACCCAGAAATAATGGACAAATTATGAAGCTGTTAAGTTTGGAAAGTGAAATTGAAAGTGTTAATTGCTCAGTCATGTCAGACTCTTTATGAATCCACAGACTCTAGCCTGCCAGGATCCTCTGCCCATGGAACTCTAAAAGCAAGAATACTGGAGTGCGTTGCCACTTTCTTCTTCAGGGGATCTTCCCAATCCAGGGATCGAACCTGGGTCTCCCACATTATTGAGAGCAGACTCTTTACCACCCGAGTCACCAGGAAAGCCCTAAGTTTTGTAAGCATATAGTGAAAAATGAATTGAGGTTTAGAGTTAAGAATGGTAAGGACAGAAATCTACATTTTTCCTATAACATGGTTTATATAGGTGGATGTTAATTATAGTTGCTACTCTATTTCAGCCATCATTCTAACTTATGTTAAGTGTTCTCCTTTCAAAAATCAGAAAACTCAGAGCTTTGTCAGCATAGGTCAGGTTTATGCTCTAAGTCTTGTCTCTCTGATTATCGCCATTTCAACTTTCACTGAAACCTTGTTAAATTCTGGCATCTCCCCATTCTTTTAATCTCAATGTACTTTTTAAATCATTTTTTTCTATGGCATGTATCACCTTTTAATAGGTTTTACTTATTACTTCTGTTGTCTGTCTCCTCTATTAGAATGTAAATTCTACAGGGTAGATATAATTTGAGCTCAATAGAGTTTTGTTGAATGAATAAATGAATGACTGAGCACAACATTTTCATAGTTTGCAAATTGAATGGTGTATAATTGAAATTTGTAAACTAAAGAAGAAACATTATTGTACAAAAGTAATTATAACTGAATTTCAGGCATTCACCTCAATCTAACTTCCCAGGGATATTATAAGAACAAAAATTGAACTAAATTGTACAGTCATTCAAATCTTTCAGTGCTAGTCATTTACCTGTTACATATTGACAAAGGGAATTCTGGGAGAATCACTAAAAACAGATGACCCTTCTGGTTCCAGGCCATGCCTAGGAATGTGTATTCTACAAATATGTGACCATGTGAGCCAGTAGGCTGTGTGGGACCACAAAGGAAGTGAGCCATATGGGATTATTTCAAGGATGTCAAAGGAAAACTGCTTGCTCTCAAATGTTTTCCCTATCCATTTGTTGCTGATTTTACTAGGACACAAAATAAATAAAGAAAACCCCACAAATTTCTTTCTGCAAAACATATATGTCTCAAAATGCAAAATTCTCTGGGAAAAGTTGAACCTTGATACTTAAAAGTCCATTAAGATATGAATATTAGCAAGTCTTTCCCTAAATATGTGTGTTACTGTGGAGACATCAGTGGGGAGGTGCTGCAGACCTGATAACATGGAATCTGAGGCTGCCAGAGCAAGTGTTCAAATACAAAGAAGAAGCCGAAGTGCATTCAGTGGCATATCTTTGTTCAATGCCATGTGATGAGCTCAGGGTTTGTGTGTGTGTGTGTCTCTGTGTGTGTGTGTGTGTCTGTGTGTGTGCGTGTGTGTGAAGGAGGTTTACCACCTGTAGTCCTTTATTTCTGTGATCCACAGGTTTGTGAGTAGAACTCTTTGTTTCACATGATTTTTAAAATAAAGCATTTTGATCTTCAGTTTAGGTGGTAAGTCCCCAAGTAAGTTAAGTGTATTTCCCAGGGGTCATAGGATTTATTAAAATAATGAGACTGAATTCTTTTTGCTTAGATGAACAGAATTGAGAGTAAAATATCATCAGCTCCCATTATCAACTAGTTAACTGATTACATAATCTTAAGGATATAGGTTTCTTTTTTCTTTACTTTAAAAGATTTTTAAATTGAAGTATTGATAGTTAATTTACAATGTTATGTTAGTTTCTGCTGTATAGTAATGTGAATCATATATATATAAATATAAACATTATTTTTCATATTCTTTTCCATTATGATTTATCACAGGATATTGAAAGTATACATAAGACCTTGTTGCTTTTCTATTCTCTCTATATAATTGCTTACATCTGTTAATCCTAATTTCCCAGTCCATCCCTCCTTCACTCCACCTCTACCCTTGCAACCACAAATCTGTTCTCTACGTCTGTGAGTCTGTTTCTCTCTCATATATATGTATATGTAAGTTGCTCAGTCATGTCCAACTCTTTGTGACCCGTGGACTATAGCCCACCAGGCTCCTTTGTCCATGGAATTATCTAGGCAACAATACTGGAGTGGGTAGTCATTTCCTTCTCCAGGAGATATTTCCAACCCAGGGATCGAACCCAGGTCTCTTGCATTGCAGGCAGATTCTTTACTATCTGAGCCACCAGGTAAGTCTTGCTTTCCATTTCATGGATAGGTCCATTTGTGCTATATTTTAGGTTCCAAATATCAGTGATATCATATAATACTCGTTTTTCTGTTTCAAACCTACTTCACTTAGGATGATAATATCTAGTTGCCTCCATGTTGTTGCAAGTGGCATTATGTCATTTCTTTCTATGGCTTAGTAGTATTCCATTGTATATATACAACAGCTTCTCCATCCCTTCATCTGTCTATGGACATTTAACATGTTTCCATGTCTTGGCTATTGTGAATAATGCTGCTATGAACATAGGGGTGCATATATCATTTTGAATTACAGTTTTGTCTGGATATATGCCCAGGTGTGGGGTTTCCTGACCTTATAACAACCTTATATTTAGCTTTTTGAGGAGCCTTAATATTAGGAGGAATTGGGAGCAGAAGGAGAAGGGGATGACAGAGGATGAGATGGCTGGATGGCATCACCAACCCGATGGACATGAGTTTGGGTAAACTCTGGGAGTTAGTGATGGACAAGGAGGCTTGACATGCTGCGATTCATGGGGTCGCAAAGAGTGGGTGGGACATGACTGAGCAACTGAACTGAACTGAACTGAATATGTTTCAGAATGGCCGCATCAACTTACATTCACACCAACAGTGTCCTTTTCTTGACACCCTCTCTATTATTTGTAGACTTTTTAATGATGAACATTTTGACTGGTATGAACTTATACCTTATTGTTTTAATTTGTGTAAGATTTTTTTCTTTGTTTCTGAAGCTATTCATGTCTTTATCTACTAATCAGTGGAATAAGTTGGTCTCAATTGGCCTTCCAGTTCTGAAATACTAAGATGTCTTCATTTTTGTCGGTTTATGACTAAAACATTATATCTGGGATTAGTGGACGAGGGCTCTAACAGATTTGCAACTGGAGGATTTTGTTTCATATATCCAAGTCTGAAGTTGCACTGTATTGTGTAACAATGATTCTTTTTGGGCCTCAACTTCCCTGCTTATGAAATAAAAGTATTAGATTATAGATTCTATTTCCTTCTGATGAAATATTACATGTTTCCATAGTTATGATACTAAAATCAGGTTTTATAGCTCAGGCAAGTTATGCATTGATATAATACAGTGAAGAAATGAGGCTAATATTTGATATATCTTTCCATTTGGTAAAAGTCTTCAACCTAAAATCCTTTCTTCTATTCCTTTATAACTTATTCAAGATGGTAGGAAAAATATCTACAAAATTACAAATTTAAAATTGACATAAAACCCCTGTATAAGAGAAGCAAGGTGAAGAATTGCTTTCATAGTTCAAAATCTGTACACTTTCACCTTACTATATAAGACTTGTTTTAAAATATAGAAATGTAGGAAGATCATTCGAAGTATATTTGAATTGTATAGATTTTGGAAGTTATTTTATGAAAGTTAACTCAAGGTAAATACATATGTGTCTTTCTCATTTGAGCATTCTCAGAAATATTTTTCTAGTACATTTTATTCTAGAAAAGTGGAATTGTTGCTCTTTCATTCTTTCCCTCTCTTCTACTTTCCCTGGAATTTACAATTCTTCTTAAATCATTGAGGTTGCCATTAAACAAAAACGTTTCTGTCATTGTATTTTCCAACATTTCAAATTTGAATTCTTGTGGATTCCACTTGTAAAGGTTACATTTCAACTCTGTCATGTTCAACCTTAATTTATTAACTAGAAAACCCTTTTCTGCTGGCCAAACTCCTAGTTGCCAATTCCTTTATCCTTTATTTCATTATTTCCATCTATGT
>SJYC01004414.1:0-17694 GCA_006408675.1 Madoqua kirkii | reverse complement strand
TAAAGAATACACTTCAAAGCTCTTTTCCTTCCACCAAAGCAATCATACCCCTACAGTCTCTCAGTTTGGCCTTTACAACTGATCTGAAATGTTTGCTAGTTAAGGATAAAGCATTTGATTTACTAATAACACCTAGGCATAAATGGCTCATATTCTACATACTACTTGCTTAAAAATGTTATAGAGGCTTGTTAGCCCAGTGTGGTGTAAAGGCATGGAACTTGGAATCAGAATGACTCATTAAATATCCCTCTTACTACTAAATAATGAGGCATTGGAAATGTCAGATAATTCTTTGGGTTTCTGTTTTCCCATCCAAAAAATGAGAGTTGTGATACTTGTGGGATTTTAGAGAAAATAATTTTATATTACTACAGAGTTAAGGCTTTCTGGAAAAAAATTTACTGTAACCTGAGATAAAGGATATGCCATGAAACTTAAAGGATGACTGAATAAATAGTAAAAGATTCATTTCCCTGGAGATATGTGCTTACACTTCAAAGGCTGATGAGTCCCAGAGCTGTGGAGATACTCCAGGGGTTGTCAACCATGAGACATTTGTCTAATCTTCCCAACTGGTAGATATTTATTTATATCTCAAAGTTTAAAAACCTAAGGTTCTCCTCTTCTCTTCATAAGGAGAATTGTTTAATTAGAAACATTAAGCTTCTATCCTTTTCTCAGGAGACAAGGGAGAAAATGTGTATATAAGATCCAAGATTCTTATTTTCAAGGTTCTCTTCTGTGTTGTGGTGGGTGACATCTACCCCTTATTATACTTCACTGGGAGGAAAAATAGTTGAGACAAAAAATAACAAATCCAGTTAGTGCTATAAGTAAAAATAATTTGCCTTTACTTAGAAATTTCATGTTAATTTTTAAGTTAATATGAACAAATATAGATAAAATACCAATATCTATCATATCAACTACACAGTAGAGGGTAAAATAAGATGCTGGATATGGAAGGTCTTCAGAAAGAACTTACACATTCCAGGAGATCATTTTCTCCAATTTTATTTTGTTGCCATTCTTTTTGAAGTAGTAGGATGTTTGTCATAAGTAAAAAATGCTCAGAATTCTGTGCTTTCATATTTGAACTTTACTTATGCATTTCTTGTGCCATAACTAGACTCTTTTTATAAGAAAAAAACTTAAGGCTATTAGAACACATTATTAACTATAATCTGAAATTTTAAATTAATATATCAGTTATTTGAATGAATATACCAGTTTTTCTGGGAAAAACTGAAGGCAGCTGGAGAAGAGGATGGCAGAGGATGAGATGGTTGGATAGCATCACCTATTTGATGAACACGAGTTTGCGTAAGCTCTGGAAGTTGGTGATGGACAGAGAAGACTTGCTTGCTGCAGTTCATGGGGTCACAAAGAATAAGACATGACTGAATGACTGAATTGACTGATGAATTAGGACCAGTTATAGCAAATATTAGGGCCAGTTATGGAGCTGTCTCTTATACACATCTAGATGTGTATAAGAGACAGATCATGGTGTTGTTGTATAGTCCCTAAGTCATATTTGATTCCTTTGCCATCCCATGGATTATAGCCCACCATTCATGGGCTTTCCCAGGTAAGAATACTGGCATTTCCTTCTCCAGGGGATCTTCCAGACCCAGAGATTGAACCTGTGTCTTTTATGTCTCCTCATGGATTGGCAGGTGTGTTCTTTACCTCTAGGACCACTTGGGAGGCCCCAAGTACTGTCATACTTTCTAATAATCTTCAAAGTAAACAATGGTTGCCTATGTGTTATACAAAATGACTCACTGGTGGACAGGGAAGCAAATATTAAAACTATTTTTAAAATTCATTTTAAAATAAAAAAAATTTCTAGTTTTGTGTTTATATATATATATATATATATAGTTATACATGGCAGTACATGAATGAGAAACAAGCATGTACTGGGGCATGAATGCTTTAACAAAATTATTTTTTTTGTTGTTTCTGTTGAATAAGAGGTATATGATTGAAATTTTGGAAACCATTGACCTGTTCTTTATATAGGAGTTGTGTTCTGAATATTAAATATCAGCTCAATAATTTTTTCTTGACAAATCATTTATTTTGCTCTATAATGTCTAAAATTATGCTTTTTGAAGAAATGTGTTCAAGGATACAGTCATTATAACAGATACTAAGCAAATCATAAATACATGTGACAAAGACAATTTTCACTGGTATGAAGGTTTATAGGTAAAGTGATAAAGTGAGCAAAGTTGGTTAATTTGGAGTACATTTTAATGTCTTCCAAACCTTCTCCCATGCCTAAAGTCCTCTCTTCAAACAGAGGCTTATTTTCTAATTTTTCTAAGTATTCTCCTCTCCTTACATACGTCCAACTCATTTCTGCCCAGTCTTTAAAGAATACACTTCAAAGCTCTTTTCCTTCCACCAAAGCAATCATACCCCTACAGTCTCTCAGTTTGGCCTTTACAACTGATCTGAAATGTTTGCTAGTTAAGGATAAAGCATTTGATTTACTAATAACACCTAGGCATAAATGGCTCATATTCTACATACTACTTGCTTAAAAATGTTATAGAGGCTTGTTAGCCCAGTGTGGTGTAAAGGCATGGAACTTGGAATCAGAATGACTCATTAAATATCCCTCTTACTACTAAATAATGAGGCATTGGAAATGTCAGATAATTCTTTGGGTTTCTGTTTTCCCATCCAAAAAATGAGAGTTGTGATACTTGTGGGATTTTAGAGAAAATAATTTTATATTACTACAGAGTTAAGGCTTTCTGGAAAAAAATTTACTGTAACCTGAGATAAAGGATATGCCATGAAACTTAAAGGATGACTGAATAAATAGTAAAAGATTCATTTCCCTGGAGATATGTGCTTACACTTCAAAGGCTGATGAGTCCCAGAGCTGTGGAGATACTCCAGGGGTTGTCAACCATGAGACATTTGTCTAATCTTCCCAACTGGTAGATATTTATTTATATCTCAAAGTTTAAAAACCTAAGGTTCTCCTCTTCTCTTCATAAGGAGAATTGTTTAATTAGAAACATTAAGCTTCTATCCTTTTCTCAGGAGACAAGGGAGAAAATGTGTATATAAGATCCAAGATTCTTATTTTCAAGGTTCTCTTCTGTGTTGTGGTGGGTGACATCTACCCCTTATTATACTTCACTGGGAGGAAAAATAGTTGAGACAAAAAATAACAAATCCAGTTAGTGCTATAAGTAAAAATAATTTGCCTTTACTTAGAAATTTCATGTTAATTTTTAAGTTAATATGAACAAATATAGATAAAATACCAATATCTATCATATCAACTACACAGTAGAGGGTAAAATAAGATGCTGGATATGGAAGGTCTTCAGAAAGAACTTACACATTCCAGGAGATCATTTTCTCCAATTTTATTTTGTTGCCATTCTTTTTGAAGTAGTAGGATGTTTGTCATAAGTAAAAAATGCTCAGAATTCTGTGCTTTCATATTTGAACTTTACTTATGCATTTCTTGTGCCATAACTAGACTCTTTTTATAAGAAAAAAACTTAAGGCTATTAGAACACATTATTAACTATAATCTGAAATTTTAAATTAATATATCAGTTATTTGAATGAATATACCAGTTTTTCTGGGAAAAACTGAAGGCAGCTGGAGAAGAGGATGGCAGAGGATGAGATGGTTGGATAGCATCACCTATTTGATGAACACGAGTTTGCGTAAGCTCTGGAAGTTGGTGATGGACAGAGAAGACTTGCTTGCTGCAGTTCATGGGGTCACAAAGAATAAGACATGACTGAATGACTGAATTGACTGATGAATTAGGACCAGTTATAGCAAATATTAGGGCCAGTTATGGAGCTGTCTCTTATACACATCTAGATGTGTATAAGAGACAGATCATGGTGTTGTTGTATAGTCCCTAAGTCATATTTGATTCCTTTGCCATCCCATGGATTATAGCCCACCATTCATGGGCTTTCCCAGGTAAGAATACTGGCATTTCCTTCTCCAGGGGATCTTCCAGACCCAGAGATTGAACCTGTGTCTTTTATGTCTCCTCATGGATTGGCAGGTGTGTTCTTTACCTCTAGGACCACTTGGGAGGCCCCAAGTACTGTCATACTTTCTAATAATCTTCAAAGTAAACAATGGTTGCCTATGTGTTATACAAAATGACTCACTGGTGGACAGGGAAGCAAATATTAAAACTATTTTTAAAATTCATTTTAAAATAAAAAAAATTTCTAGTTTTGTGTTTATATATATATATATATATATAGTTATACATGGCAGTACATGAATGAGAAACAAGCATGTACTGGGGCATGAATGCTTTAACAAAATTATTTTTTTTGTTGTTTCTGTTGAATAAGAGGTATATGATTGAAATTTTGGAAACCATTGACCTGTTCTTTATATAGGAGTTGTGTTCTGAATATTAAATATCAGCTCAATAATTTTTTCTTGACAAATCATTTATTTTGCTCTATAATGTCTAAAATTATGCTTTTTGAAGAAATGTGTTCAAGGATACAGTCATTATAACAGATACTAAGCAAATCATAAATACATGTGACAAAGACAATTTTCACTGGTATGAAGGTTTATAGGTAAAGTGATAAAGTGAGCAAAGTTGGTTAATTTGGAGTACATTTTAATGTCTTCCAAACCTTCTCCCATGCCTAAAGTCCTCTCTTCAAACAGAGGCTTATTTTCTAATTTTTCTAAGTATTCTCCTCTCCTTACATACGTCCAACTCATTTCTGCCCAGTCTTTAAAGAATACACTTCAAAGCTCTTTTCCTTCCACCAAAGCAATCATACCCCTACAGTCTCTCAGTTTGGCCTTTACAACTGATCTGAAATGTTTGCTAGTTAAGGATAAAGCATTTGATTTACTAATAACACCTAGGCATAAATGGCTCATATTCTACATACTACTTGCTTAAAAATGTTATAGAGGCTTGTTAGCCCAGTGTGGTGTAAAGGCATGGAACTTGGAATCAGAATGACTCATTAAATATCCCTCTTACTACTAAATAATGAGGCATTGGAAATGTCAGATAATTCTTTGGGTTTCTGTTTTCCCATCCAAAAAATGAGAGTTGTGATACTTGTGGGATTTTAGAGAAAATAATTTTATATTACTACAGAGTTAAGGCTTTCTGGAAAAAAATTTACTGTAACCTGAGATAAAGGATATGCCATGAAACTTAAAGGATGACTGAATAAATAGTAAAAGATTCATTTCCCTGGAGATATGTGCTTACACTTCAAAGGCTGATGAGTCCCAGAGCTGTGGAGATACTCCAGGGGTTGTCAACCATGAGACATTTGTCTAATCTTCCCAACTGGTAGATATTTATTTATATCTCAAAGTTTAAAAACCTAAGGTTCTCCTCTTCTCTTCATAAGGAGAATTGTTTAATTAGAAACATTAAGCTTCTATCCTTTTCTCAGGAGACAAGGGAGAAAATGTGTATATAAGATCCAAGATTCTTATTTTCAAGGTTCTCTTCTGTGTTGTGGTGGGTGACATCTACCCCTTATTATACTTCACTGGGAGGAAAAATAGTTGAGACAAAAAATAACAAATCCAGTTAGTGCTATAAGTAAAAATAATTTGCCTTTACTTAGAAATTTCATGTTAATTTTTAAGTTAATATGAACAAATATAGATAAAATACCAATATCTATCATATCAACTACACAGTAGAGGGTAAAATAAGATGCTGGATATGGAAGGTCTTCAGAAAGAACTTACACATTCCAGGAGATCATTTTCTCCAATTTTATTTTGTTGCCATTCTTTTTGAAGTAGTAGGATGTTTGTCATAAGTAAAAAATGCTCAGAATTCTGTGCTTTCATATTTGAACTTTACTTATGCATTTCTTGTGCCATAACTAGACTCTTTTTATAAGAAAAAAACTTAAGGCTATTAGAACACATTATTAACTATAATCTGAAATTTTAAATTAATATATCAGTTATTTGAATGAATATACCAGTTTTTCTGGGAAAAACTGAAGGCAGCTGGAGAAGAGGATGGCAGAGGATGAGATGGTTGGATAGCATCACCTATTTGATGAACACGAGTTTGCGTAAGCTCTGGAAGTTGGTGATGGACAGAGAAGACTTGCTTGCTGCAGTTCATGGGGTCACAAAGAATAAGACATGACTGAATGACTGAATTGACTGATGAATTAGGACCAGTTATAGCAAATATTAGGGCCAGTTATGGAGCTGTCTCTTATACACATCTAGATGTGTATAAGAGACAGATCATGGTGTTGTTGTATAGTCCCTAAGTCATATTTGATTCCTTTGCCATCCCATGGATTATAGCCCACCATTCATGGGCTTTCCCAGGTAAGAATACTGGCATTTCCTTCTCCAGGGGATCTTCCAGACCCAGAGATTGAACCTGTGTCTTTTATGTCTCCTCATGGATTGGCAGGTGTGTTCTTTACCTCTAGGACCACTTGGGAGGCCCCAAGTACTGTCATACTTTCTAATAATCTTCAAAGTAAACAATGGTTGCCTATGTGTTATACAAAATGACTCACTGGTGGACAGGGAAGCAAATATTAAAACTATTTTTAAAATTCATTTTAAAATAAAAAAAATTTCTAGTTTTGTGTTTATATATATATATATATATATAGTTATACATGGCAGTACATGAATGAGAAACAAGCATGTACTGGGGCATGAATGCTTTAACAAAATTATTTTTTTTGTTGTTTCTGTTGAATAAGAGGTATATGATTGAAATTTTGGAAACCATTGACCTGTTCTTTATATAGGAGTTGTGTTCTGAATATTAAATATCAGCTCAATAATTTTTTCTTGACAAATCATTTATTTTGCTCTATAATGTCTAAAATTATGCTTTTTGAAGAAATGTGTTCAAGGATACAGTCATTATAACAGATACTAAGCAAATCATAAATACATGTGACAAAGACAATTTTCACTGGTATGAAGGTTTATAGGTAAAGTGATAAAGTGAGCAAAGTTGGTTAATTTGGAGTACATTTTAATGTCTTCCAAACCTTCTCCCATGCCTAAAGTCCTCTCTTCAAACAGAGGCTTATTTTCTAATTTTTCTAAGTATTCTCCTCTCCTTACATACGTCCAACTCATTTCTGCCCAGTCTTTAAAGAATACACTTCAAAGCTCTTTTCCTTCCACCAAAGCAATCATACCCCTACAGTCTCTCAGTTTGGCCTTTACAACTGATCTGAAATGTTTGCTAGTTAAGGATAAAGCATTTGATTTACTAATAACACCTAGGCATAAATGGCTCATATTCTACATACTACTTGCTTAAAAATGTTATAGAGGCTTGTTAGCCCAGTGTGGTGTAAAGGCATGGAACTTGGAATCAGAATGACTCATTAAATATCCCTCTTACTACTAAATAATGAGGCATTGGAAATGTCAGATAATTCTTTGGGTTTCTGTTTTCCCATCCAAAAAATGAGAGTTGTGATACTTGTGGGATTTTAGAGAAATAATTTTATATTACTACAGAGTTAAGGCTTTCTGGAAAAAAATTTACTGTAACCTGAGATAAAGGATATGCCATGAAACTTAAAGGATGACTGAATAAATAGTAAAAGATTCATTTCCCTGGAGATATGTGCTTACACTTCAAAGGCTGATGAGTCCCAGAGCTGTGGAGATACTCCAGGGGTTGTCAACCATGAGACATTTGTCTAATCTTCCCAACTGGTAGATATTTATTTATATCTCAAAGTTTAAAAACCTAAGGTTCTCCTCTTCTCTTCATAAGGAGAATTGTTTAATTAGAAACATTAAGCTTCTATCCTTTTCTCAGGAGACAAGGGAGAAAATGTGTATATAAGATCCAAGATTCTTATTTTCAAGGTTCTCTTCTGTGTTGTGGTGGGTGACATCTACCCCTTATTATACTTCACTGGGAGGAAAAATAGTTGAGACAAAAAATAACAAATCCAGTTAGTGCTATAAGTAAAAATATCTTCCCAACTGGTAGATATTTATTTATATCTCAAAGTTTAAAAACCTAAGGTTCTCCTCTTCTCTTCATAAGGAGAATTGTTTAATTAGAAACATTAAGCTTCTATCCTTTTCTCAGGAGACAAGGGAGAAAATGTGTATATAAGATCCAAGATTCTTATTTTCAAGGTTCTCTTCTGTGTTGTGGTGGGTGACATCTACCCCTTATTATACTTCACTGGGAGGAAAAATAGTTGAGACAAAAAATAACAAATCCAGTTAGTGCTATAAGTAAAAATAATTTGCCTTTACTTAGAAATTTCATGTTAATTTTTAAGTTAATATGAACAAATATAGATAAAATACCAATATCTATCATATCAACTACACAGTAGAGGGTAAAATAAGATGCTGGATATGGAAGGTCTTCAGAAAGAACTTACACATTCCAGGAGATCATTTTCTCCAATTTTATTTTGTTGCCATTCTTTTTGAAGTAGTAGGATGTTTGTCATAAGTAAAAAATGCTCAGAATTCTGTGCTTTCATATTTGAACTTTACTTATGCATTTCTTGTGCCATAACTAGACTCTTTTTATAAGAAAAAAACTTAAGGCTATTAGAACACATTATTAACTATAATCTGAAATTTTAAATTAATATATCAGTTATTTGAATGAATATACCAGTTTTTCTGGGAAAAACTGAAGGCAGCTGGAGAAGAGGATGGCAGAGGATGAGATGGTTGGATAGCATCACCTATTTGATGAACACGAGTTTGCGTAAGCTCTGGAAGTTGGTGATGGACAGAGAAGACTTGCTTGCTGCAGTTCATGGGGTCACAAAGAATAAGACATGACTGAATGACTGAATTGACTGATGAATTAGGACCAGTTATAGCAAATATTAGGGCCAGTTATGGAGAGGGCAATGGCACCCGACTCCAGTACTCTTGCCTGGGGAATCACATGGATGGAGGAGCTTCATAGGCTGCAGTCCATGGGGTCACTAAGAGTCGGACATGACTGAGTGACTTCACTTTCACTTTTCACTTTCATGCATTGGAGAAGGAACTGGAAACCCACTCCAGCGTTCTTGCCTGGAGAATCCCAGGGATGGGGGAGCCTGCTGGGCTGCCATCTATGGGGTCGCACAGAGTCAGACACGACTGCAGCTACTTAGCAGTAGCAGTAGCAGGGCCAATTATAGCAAATATTAGAGTCAGGACTCAGTATGCTACATCATTGAGAAGATTTTAAAAATAATGTTTATCACCTTAAAAGAACAGAAAAAGTAACTTACAAATTACAGCACCAAGAAACAAAGTTAACACTGGCAGCTTGGGATGCCTCTTGCTGAGATGTTACATGGAAACAAGACTAACACCTTCACACATTGAGAAATGTCTTCTCTAAAAAGGGATATAATGTTTTTGATAACATTTTTAGACTTTGAAGCCTTCAAATTTATTTTAAATATTTGATTAAAGTATTTCCTCTTTAGATTTGGACACAAGAATCATTTACATGGCCTAAAAATTCAATAGTTCAAAAATAATTCACCTCATAAATGAAACAGTAGTTGAGAGAATTTCTTAGTATATATGCCCTTCCAATAGAAAAAAAAAAATTCTAAAGTTAAAGGGCACTCCAAACATAGTCCTCCTTTCAAGGTAATGACATATACATTTATTCAACAAGGCAGCTTTTGCCAGATTGGATATACTGTCACAAATAGTTATTTAAATAAAACCTCCATTTTCTTCGGCATTCTTTTACACAATCCTTCTATAACACTGGGAGCTCAAATACCCTGATAATGTTGAATCTATAGTGAAGGGAAGATAAAACTTATGCCACTTATTTATTAAATCTTTTTTCCCATCATTAATATTTTCTGTCATGCTACCGATTGGCCATTCTCTGATAAATTCAAGAAAGCAGTCATTACTATAGTACTTGGAAGATGTTGCTTAAGGATATACACGAACTTGTATACACACACACACACACACACACACACACACACATATATATGTATGTATGTATAATGTATGAAGTGAAGTCGCTTAATTGTGTCTGACTGTTTGCAATCCCATGGACTGTAGCCTACTACGCTCCTCTCTCCATGGGATTTTCCAGGCAAGAGTACTGGAGTGGGTTGCCATTTTCTTCTCCAAAGGATCTTCCTGACCCAGGGATCGAACCCAGGTCTCCTGCGCTGTAGGCAGACACTTTACCATCTGAGCCGCCAGGGAATTCCATGTATACATATTTATTGAATGCCTTATGTCACACATTGTACCAAGTGTTCTACAAGCACTAGTTTAATTTTATTTTTTTTAATTAATTTATTTAATTTTTAAAAAATTTTACTATATTGTATTGGTTTTGCCATACTTCAACATGAATCCACCATGTGAGTACTGTCTATATTTTATAGTTAAGAATGCTGAGACTCAATGATGTTATTCACCCAAAACTAGTAAGTGGGGTTTTCCCTGGTGACTCAACTGGTACAGTACCTGCCTTCCAATGCAGAAGACACAATAGGTACCTGTTCAATCCTTGGGTCAGGAAGATCCCCTGGAGAAGAAAATGGCAACCCACTCTAGTAGCATTGGCTGGAAAATTCCATGGACAGACAAGCCTGGTGGGCTACCAGCCCACGGGGTTGCAAAGAGTCAGACATGACTAATTGTGCATGTATAGTAAGTGGAGAGTCAAGGTTTGGATTAGGTCTATCTAAATCCAAGCTGTGAAAGATGATGTAAACTGCTCTTAAGTTTAGTTCAGTTCAGTCCCTCAGGCATGGCCACTTATTTTCAACCCCATGGACTGCTGCACAACAGGCTTCCCTGTCCATCACCAACTCCTGGAGCTTCCTTAACTCATGTCCATTGAATCGGTGATGCCATCCAATAATCTCATCCTCTGCCATCTCCTTCTCCTGCCTTCAATATTTCCCAGAATCAGGGTATTTTACAGTGAGTCAGTTCTTCCCATCAGGTGGCTAAAGTATGGGTGTTTCAGCTTCAGCATCAGTCCTTCCAGTGAATATTCAAGACTGATTTATTTTAGGATTCACTGGTTTGATCTCCTTGGAGTCCAAGGTACTCTCAAGAATCTTTTCTAGCACCACAGTTCAAAAGCATTAATTCTTTAGTGCTCAGCCTTCTTTATGGTCCAACTCTCACATCCACACATGACTACTAGTAAAACCATAGCTTTGACTAGACGGAGCTTTGTTGGCAAAGTAATGTCTCTCCTTTTTAATATGCTGTCTAGGTTGGTTATAGCTTTTCTCCCAAGGAGGAAATCTCTTATAATTTCATGGTTGCAGTAACATCTGCAGTGATTTTTGAGCCCAAGAAAAAAAAAAGTAGACTGTTTCCAATATTTCATTATCTATTTGTCATGAAATGATGGGATTGGATGCCATGATCTTCGGTTTTTGAATATTTATTTTAATCAAGCTTCTTCACTCTCCTGTTTCGCTTTCAAGAGGATCTTTAATTCTTCTTTGCTTTCTGCAAAAAGGTTGGTGTTATCTGTATATCTGAGGTTACTGATGTTTTTCCTGGCAATCTTGAATGCAGCTTGTACTTCATCCAGCCTGATATTTTGCATGATGTATTCTACATATAAATTAAATAAGCAAGGTGGCAATATACAATCTTTCTTACTCCTTTCCCAGTTTGGAACCAGTCAATTGTTCCATGTCTGGTGGCCTGCACACAGATTTCTCAGGAAGCAGGTAAGGTGGTTGGGATTTCCATCTCTTGAAGAATTTTCCAGTTTGTTGTGAAAGGTTTTGGCATAGTCAATAAAGCAGAAGTAGATGTCTTTGTGTGTGTGTGTGTGTGTGTGTGTTTTCTGGAACTCTCTTGCTTTTCTGATTATCCAACAGATGTTGGTCATTTGATCTCTGGTTCTTCTGCCTTTTCTAAATCCAGCTTGAACATCTGTAAATTCATGGTTCATGTACTGTTGAAGCATGGCTTGGAGAATTTTGAGCATTACTTTACTAGTGTGTGAGATGAGTGCAATGTGCAGCAGTTTCAATGTCCTTTGGAATTGCTTTTTGGGGGGATAGGAATGGAAACTGACTTTTTCCAGTCCTGTGGCCACTGCTGAGTTTTTCAAATTTACTGGCAGATTGAGTGAAACCCTTTCACAACATCATCTTTTAGGATTTTAAATACCTCAACTGGAATTTCATCACCTCCTCTAACTTTGTTCATAGTGATGCTTGTTAAGGCCCACTTGATGTCACATTCCAGGATGTCTGGCTCTAGGTGACCAATCACATCAATATGGTTATCTGGGTCATTTAGATATTTTTTATATAGTTCTTCTGTGTATTCTTGCCACCTCTTCTTAATATATTCTGCTTCTGTTAGGTTCATATCATTTATTTTCTTTATTTTCCCCATCTTTGCATGAAATATTTCCTTGGTATCTCTAATTTTCTTGAAAAGACCTCTAGTCTTTCACATTCTATTTTTTCCCTCTATTTCATTGCATTGATCACTGAAGAAAGGCTTTCTTATCTCTCCTTGCTATTCTCAATGCATTTAAAACTATGGAGAAAAAATATTAAGTCTTAAAGTATGGTAGTCAAAGAAGTGTTGCTTAAAATGATATGTTGAGCGAGTTGACTGAGATATATTGTCTTACTCCCAAGCTTTTAATTCCAAGACAGTGTTAAGTGGTAGGAAAAGCACTGTATTTAGACTCAAACAGATCTGTGTCAGTAATTTGTGTGACTTTGAGCAGGTTATTTTTCTCCAATCAGGGTTAATATATATATAGCTTTAAAAACATGTTGCACAAGACCGGTGCTCAATAATTTTGAATCGTTTCTGATAAATTACAATTTCTCAGCTTTCTCCATCAATATGCAGACATCAGACTCCTCTAGTTTTGGGGTCATAGAATATGACAAAAATAGCAATTAGTTGCTTTTCATCCTAGACCTCAGGATGTCCTGTGCACTTTCACTTATAGAATAGTGCCAGATAATGAAAAACACATAACCTAGTTACCTCCATTTCCAGAGCCAACAATCAACCAAAGCAGTACTTCTTGGTTGACTAGCAGCGATTAATTACATACACATGATTGAATCCAGCAGAAATCACAATTTTCCACCTCAGCCCAGCCTAAATTCCCAAAATACTGAGTCATGAGCTCAATTAATGCTTGTTGACTGAAGTCACTAAATTTTGGTTTGATTTCATCCTGAAAATGCCAACTGGAAGAGTATTTCCATCTTTTTCTATCTAAATCAGCCAAGTTCTTGTGCAATAGTATGCCATAGGTTAGAGGAGGGAAGATACAACAGAATTATAAGGCATGTGTCTTGCTCTCAAAGAGCTCACAGTTTTTTTAGATAGGATGAGAATAATACACATGGATACGTATCATGAACAGGTATATAATCAACTGTTGATTCTCCATACATGAGCCCCTCTCTGGGAATAAATTAAACGATTAAGGAAAAAAATTCATGTTTCTAAGCTACTCAGTTCCTATGTAATAGAAATTCCTGTATTCAGTCATTGTTTTTGTCCCTGTGCTTCCATGGGAGTAACTGAGAGAACTGGATTTGTGGCAGTTGATTTGAGATAAAACTGGTGAGTGTGCATGGAATCCTTTTTGATTCCCAAGAGAAAGCCCCATTGGGATAACTTTAGACTGCATTACTGAAAGGCATATATAAGACACACAGATGAGTTGCCAGAAAGGAGCGAGAGAAGGAAGGCAGCATTTTCTGTCAGTGAGAGTGCTCTGAAAGTATGAAATCTTTTAATCACACATGTGCTGACAAGCTGCTGTTAATGGTCACTAATGTGCAAACATTGATGTTTGCAGCAGTCAGACTGGAGAATCACTTGTAATTACAAACATGAGTTTGTAAAATGAGTCAGACAAATCCAAGTTCAAATTAAAAGTCTTCTATTTCCTTATTATGTAATTTTGGGGATGCCAAATGAACTATTTTCACTTCAGTGTCCTCATCTGTGAGAAGAAAATAACAATGACACCTAACTCATATGTGTATTGTGAAGATAAAGAAACGTGTGTGTGTATATATATATACACATATGTGTATATATATATATGTGTGTATACACACATATATATATATGTGTGTATACACATATATACACACATATATACACACATATATGTGTGTATGTGTTGTGTCCTATTTTTTGCTACCCTGTGGACTGTAACCCACCAGGCTCCTCTATCTGTGGAATTCTCCAGGCAAAAATATTGGAGTGGATAGCCATTCCCTTCTCCAGGGGATCTTCTTGACTCAGGGATCAAACCCAGGTTAAGCCTGGGTTTCCTACATTGCAGGCAGACTCTTTACCATCACACACACACACACACACACACACACACACACACACTCTAGCCCAACGATTTTCATATGGCAGATTCTCCCTAAGCATTACATGTGTTTAGTCTTATTGATGTAGTTTTTTTCTAAATTTAAAAAGAAGAAAAAGATTATTTAGAAGGAACATCCACATAGAGTAGCTTAGGACAATTTATCTGTAGAAAAATGAGTTTAGAGTGATCCTTCTACTCACTAGAGAAAAAAAAAAAAAGGCTAGTCTCAGTTGTACTTGCCATGCTTACAATGTTTCATCTACTTTTTTGTTGCTGTTCCGTTTTATACCTGAAGATGATGTACCTTTCTTTCTGATGTGATCTGTCTTTAAGCATTCCCAATTTGAGCATCTGAAATGAAAAATGTTTAAAAATGGAAGAAAATCCACTTTGGCCTTTTGTGCATTTATTATGTGGACTGTGGAAAGACTTCTAAAACATACTGGTTCTCTTTCAATGGCTCCTTATTATGTAAACAGTAAATGCTGCTAACTAATGGGTTCATCTTTGACTTACAATTCTCTAGGCAGCACCTTCCCATTCCCAGTTTCTCTTCTCTATGAATTACTGGCTAGGAGCAAGAAAATGAGTCCCTCGCCTCACATATTATATCCCTTTTACAAAGAAAACTATGAGAGGCTACTAAATTTTGATTATATTCTCTTTAAATGGATTTGTCTATTCCTTTCTGTTCTCCTTTTCTTTTTCTGTTTCTGCAAATGATTTTCCTTTTAAAAGAATCTTATCTTTGACCATGTTTTCATTCAAGCTGCAGCCACAGTTGTTTGACTAGAGTTCTTTCTGCCCTCAAGTGTGGAAGAGACAGAATTCACAGCTCATCTACACAACTGAATGCAGAAATATTTTGTTACTTGGTGGTGGCTGTTAAATGGAAAAATTTAGAAATGTTGATTGACAGAACTCTCTTATTTATCCTTCATTTCTGAAATGATGACAGATTTCTGTCTGCTACTCATTTTGTCACTCCCTGACCTTCCTCCATTGCACAACTTCTTCAGCCAATTACACATGAGGGCACTTTCAAGAAGCTAGGAGAAAGAGAGGGTTAATGCATGGACTGCATTACATTTCATATTTTTTCTTGTGTCTCTCTCGCATATCCTTGGTCTGTATCCTGGGAAATACACAGGGGTAAGAATGAAAATGATTCACTCTAAAAATCCTGACAAGATTGCTCTGAAATGATGTGTATGTTCTTAAATGAAATATACCGATGAAGTCAGGAGGTCTCAGAGCTCTTCACCCCCTATCTATGTCCTCTTCCCTCTTCTTTCTTCTCTTGCCCTGGCCCTAATTCCCCATACTGCATATATTCACCTTTCAATCCTCTCTCCCTCCAGGCTGCTGCACTGATAGCAGCAGAGATAGAAAGCACAGGAAAAGCATGTATGTCTGGCTTTGTTTTTAAGACAAACATACATGTTTGGAGAACACTCGTTATTTTTATTATCTATGTGTTTTGTTTTTCCTCTGATGTAGATTATCAAGTGATGGCTACATACAAAACATATAGCATGGAATTAAAAATTGGTACTTGGACATCTTTTTAAGTTGCCCAGGGGTTGTACCAATTAGAACAACAAAGGCCAATATTTTTGGAACACATATCATTACTAAGGGGCTTCCCTGGTGGCTCATAGGGTAAAGAATCCACCTGCAATGTGGGAAACCTGGGTTGGAAAGATTTCTTGGAGAAGGGAATGGCTACCCATTCTAGTATTCTGGTCTGGAGAATTCCATGGACAGAGGAGCCTGGCAGGTTATAGTCCATGTGGTTGCAAAGAGTCAGAGACATGACTGAGTAACTTTTACTCACTCACTCAACATTTCTGAGAACCTTATCTAATTTATTCTTCACAGCAACTTGATGAGCAGTGTATAATATTATTATCATTCCTATTTAATCAATTAGGAAATAGAGGATCAGAATGGCTATATAAATTGTCCAATATAAAAGAAAGAATAAGAAACATAGCTCTGATTTAAGCACATTTCCCTTTGACTCCAGAGTCAGAACTTACAAAAACAATGGAATGTGTCTAAATTAAATATACTTCTTTTTGAACTCTATAATACACTAGATAGTATTCTAGGCAATTTAACCCACATACATCTTACTAAAGTGAGGATTATTATTTCTGTTTTAACATGAACAAAAATTAATATAGGAAAGGTAATGAAGAAAGTGAGTAGTAAAGCCAGAATTTAAACTGAAACTTTCTGTTCTTTCTACATGATGTCACTGAATAACATAGATATTACAGTATTCTACTTATACCAGTATATGGAATTGGCCATACTGCTTGATAACAACATCTATCAGTTCAGTTAAGTCACTCAGTCAAGTCTGACTCTTTGAGACGCCCTGGGGTGCAGAACGACAGCCTTCCCTGTCCTTCACCAACTCCTGGAGCTGGTGAACTCATGTCCATTGAGTCAGTGATGCCATCCAAAAAACTTATCCTCTGTCGTCCCTTTTGCCTCCTGGCTTCAGTCTTTCCCAGCACCAGGGTTTTTTCCAAAGAGTCAGTTCTTCATATCAGGTGGCCAAAGTATTACAGTTTCAGCTTCAGCATCAGTCCTTCCAATGAATGTTCAGGACTAATTTCCTTCAGAATGGACTGGCTGGATCTCCTTGCAGTCCAAGGGACTCTCAAGAGTCTTCTCCAACACCACAATTCAAAATCATCAATTCTTCAGTGCTCACCTTTCTTTATGGTCCAACTTTCACATCTATACCTGACTACTGGAAAAATCGTAGCTTTGACCAGACAGACCTTTGATGGCAAAATGTCTCTGCTTTTTAATACGCTGCCTAGTTTGGTCATAGCTTTTCCTCCAGGGACCAAGTTCATTTTAATTTCATGGTTGCAGTCACCATCTTCAGTGATTTTGGAGCCCAAGAAAATAAAGTCTGTCACTGTTTCCATAGTTTCACAATCTATTTGCCATAAAGTGATGGGACCAGATGCCATGACCATCGATTTCTGAATGTTGAGTTTTAAACCAGCTTTTTCACTCTCCTCTTGCAGTTTCCTCAAGAGGCTCTTTAGTTCATCACTTTCTGTCATAAGTGTGATGTCAGCTGGTAACTAAGGTTATTGATATTACTCCCGGCAATCATGATCCCAGCTTGTGCTTCATCCAATCGAGCATTTTGCATGATGTACTCTGCACAGAAGTTCAATAAATTGAGTGGCAATATATAGCTTTAGTGTACTCCTTTCCCAATTTTGAACCAGTATGTTGTTCCATGTCCAATTCTAACTGTTGCTTCTCAACCTGCATA
>SJYC01004407.1:0-10439 GCA_006408675.1 Madoqua kirkii | reverse complement strand
CACCTGATGCAAAGAACTGACTCATTTAAAAAGACCCTGATGCCGGAAAGATTGGAGGCAGGAGGAAAAGTGGATGACAGAGGATGAGATGGTTGTATATCATCACCCACTCAATGGACATGAGTTTGGGTAAACTCCAGGAGTTGGTAATGGACAGGGAAGCTTGGTGTGCTGCAGTCCATGGGGTCACAAAGAGTAGGACATGACTGAGCGACTGAACTGATCTTCACTGATAGTGTACAAAAAGCATAGGCATTTTATGTGTTGTGAACTTGGAAAATGTAATATATGACTAAATGTACCTTTTCTTTAGTTTAGGAATACTTTCCGCAGGAACACTCTCCTATATTTTACCTATCTGTGATGTTACTGTAACTTAGAAGTTTGAGGATTTCAGAATCTTGAACTGAACTAGACTGTTAAGGCATTTCCATTTTTTCTTCTCTCCTTTTCTTCTCATAGCTATGCCTGAAACTTTTCACATCAATCAAAAATATTTTAAGGACATTTATACTTCAATAGTGTTAATGATTTCCATATTAAGGGTCCCTACTCTTGATTTCACTCTTAAAATGAGGATTTTTTGTTGTCATTAAAAAAAGAACAACAGCCTTAAGTTGCAGGAAATGATTCTATTTTTGACTTACTTCGTAGCAGTAAAATGCTTATTTTTGAATGGGCTATTTTGAATGTCATATAAGGATAACATAACATGATTCAAATGGATGAAGTAGGTTGGAATTTTAGTCTAACTCCTTTCCTGAAGTAAGCGTTATATATGTCAGTAGATTACATATATAACCTTGCCTTGTAGTCTTGTAGGGGATATCTCAGTGGCCTGAGCCTTAACTCAGCAGTTCCCAAGTTCTTAGAATAACATGTTTAACTCCTGTCAATGCTGAATCTTCCCTTTATTTACTTATTTTTAGTATGCCAAGTGTTTATCATTGGTCACAGTGCTGAGATGAGGAAAATGTTATTCTTGGTTATACTAGAACTATTAATCTCTCTAATAGATGTACTGTTTCCTCATTGTCCTACAATTGGCCAGAATATATGGATACTGATTCAATTTTTAAATAGTTAATGACCCTTTTGAGAGATTTTTGCAGTCCATTTGACTTTCTATTTACCTTTTGTTGTTTCACTTGGAACTGTAGTGGTTTGGAACATGCTGTTTCTATTTATCTTTCTTCCTTCATCTTAGATCATTTTCCAAAACCAGTTGCTGGGAAATGAGGGATGAATTCACTTCTGATGAAGATTATGGGGAAGAAGGAAGCTCTAATGCATGCTAACCTCTTTTTAGTCTAGACTTGTGAGTATATTTCATTTAAAGTTTTTCTTCCTTTTTGGATTTTTTTTTTTAATTTTTAAGTGGCTGTGTCAAACATTAAAAAAAAAATCTGTCTACTTTGCATATTGTGAGTGAGTTTGAGAATTAGTACAGTCTTCTAAATCCATTCCCATCTTCTTTGGCATGATATTTCAAGATATTTTCTTTCTAAACCTGGGAAAAAATAAATACAGCTAAATATCACCCAAGGTAAAAAAAAAATGTGCCAAGATTTAAGGGAATCAATTTACAATAGAAGTCATCTAAGCAAATTCATATACTTATATATCCTTCCATTTATTAAAGTCTGAGCAAAGTAAGAGTACTTTTTGCTCAGAAGAAAGGAACTTCTTGATGTTTGAGGTTCTTCTTTCTAAAAATGTGTGAAACAGTGATTTTTTTTAGATGGTTGTGTTGGGAGTTAATGTTCAGTCATGTCCAGTCATCTCAATTTCTTGGGCTTGAAACACTGAAATGGAAGACATGTAGAGAAGGCTGCCAAGTATTCACTTCTTGGCTAGAAAACAAATCTCTCTCTCTCTCTCTCTCTCGCTCTCGCTCTCGCTCTCGCTCTTGCTCTCGCTCTCTCTTACCCTCTCTCTACTCCTACATCTCCATTTTCTCTTATTTTTTCACATATACAAAATCTTACATACTCAGGTGAATCATTTTGTTACAATGAGGTGTACATTATTTGAATGACCACTAAGAAATTATATTTTTCTTCCAGTCTAACAATGGTCACATTTTATCTCTTTTCAGAACAGACTATATCCATGGAATCAAATACAACAAGGGAAGCTGCCTTTGACTCTCTTAAAAAAATCTTTGCATTTTTGGAATCACGTCTACCTATAAACGTATTTAATATACATAGAAAAATATACCAACTGATTCAAGGCTAGCTGGCTGGCAGACATAAATGTCTCATTTCTTCTGATGATATTAACTGGAACCATGGTATATCTTTAGCACCAAAGGAGGACACCGGGATTTGTGAGTGTTTTGGCTAGGGATAAAGCCATTATGATGTCCCTGATTACCCCCATGCTATGGATCCACATTCTTTTCAGTAGTAAACAATAGTAATAATAGAAAATACTTGTACAGCTCCTATTAAAGCCAGTTCTTATTTCAAACACACCATATATGTTTTCTAATTGAGTGTTTATAACAAGTCTTTGAGATAGGTTCCTTTATTTATGTACATTTTAGGGATAAGGAAACTATGGCATGGATAGTTTATATAACTTTATTACCATGAATATTACACCATACCATAATATGGATCCTCAGTGAGTTATGTAAATGAAGTGAAAGTCACTCAGTCTTGTCTGACTCTTTGTGACACCATGGACTATACAGTCTATTGAATTCTCCAGGCCAGAATACTGGAATGGGTAGCCTTTCTCTTCTCCAGGGGATCTTCCCAACGCAGGGAATGAACCCAGATTTCCTTCATTGCAAGTAAATTCTTTACCATCTGAGTCACAAGGGAAGCCCAAGAATACTGGAGTGGGTAGCCAATCCCTTCTCCAGCAGATCTTCCCAACCCAGGAATCTAACTGGGGTCTTCTGCATTGCAGGAAGATTCTTTATCAACTGAGGTATTAGGGAAGTGAGTTATGCTAGTCAATGTGTCAAGCATTTTTTTACATAGACTAGGAATATCCCAGTGCTTAGGACCAATGCCTGTCTCTTATACACATCTTAAATATAGCTAGAAAAAATTCTGTAAAAGCTTATGAACCCAAGCAAAATTAGTTCCTGAAAAGCACTCAAACTCAGTGGGCTTAAATTGGCTAATTAGAATTCAAAATGTAATGTCAGTTGACTCATCATTTCATTAAGCTGAAATGCAATCCTCTAATAATGCTCATCAATGTTGGAATGGACCTTTGGAATTGCAAAGTGTTTTGTCAAAATTAACCCATCTTTCTAACACCATGAAACCATACATTTTTTAGTGCGTTTATTCCCATTTTACAGAGAGAGAGAGGGAGAGTATACAGCAATATAGAATAGTTCAATAATTTGAAACAGAATAAAAGGTCATTAATAGCATTGAAAAAACTAATGAACAAAGTTAGAAGATCTCTATTTAGTGGTCTATTTCAGCTTCTATGATGTTAGGGCATTGGGGAAACTTCCTCAGTCTGGTTTCTGTGAATGCTTAGCTTTTCCAGGGATATTATAGCAGACAGGGATACAGAAATAGAACTGATGCATGACAGTTAATGCATGACAGTTATAGGCTTATTTACATGCCACTACACCCTTTCGGAAAAGTGCACATGGTAATATTATCTCACTCTTGCATTGTATGGAGTAGTTTACATTGTCTTTTATAACTATTATTTTATTCTCACCATGAATAAAGTACTTGAATGATTCCTGATATGGTCAAAAAGCTCAGATAGAAAGCATTACACATACACACAAATTAATTTAGAAAGAAACAAAAACCACTGAATCAGTGATGTTGAAAATAATTTGTAATTCTTGAATTCAAAGCAATTCTTTATGAATTGTTATTATAATAATTTGTCAGTGTAATATAACCCAACGAGCATTTTCCTGCATATAGTTTATAAATCACTTCCTGAAGAATAGTTAAAAGAGCCCATATAGAGAGTGTACCAAGAACTACTCAAAAGCTGATATTTTCTTTGGAGGGTTAATATCCAGATATGCAGACTTTGTTTATTACGCTACATACTCAGTCTAAATTCCTTCTAGGATAGTAAATCTATATATAAAAATTTAGTCAAATTCACCAGAACCATAGTTGCATCTTAAGAAAGGTAGATTTTCTAAGTTAATCCTTTGTCAAAGAACTGAAGTGTGTCATAGGGTTTAACCAAGTCATGACACATTCCCAAGGGAGGATATGTGGGAAAGAAAGACATTGTTAGGAGGTTGAAAGAGAAACTAAGCAGCTAATTTGATTTGTTACTGTAATAGCAGGCAAGACTTGAACAATTTTTTCATTTTTGTTTATTTTCATATTTTATATTTGTACAGATAGTAGCTGAGAGCCCTTTAAAGTCTGAGCAAAGTAAGAGTACTTTTTGCTCAGAAGAAAGGAACTTCTTGATGTTTGAGGTTCTTCTTTCTAAAAATGTGTGAAACAGTGATTTTTTTTAGATGGTTGTGTTGGGAGTTAATGTTCAGTCATGTCCAGTCATCTCAATTTCTTGGGCTTGAAACACTGAAATGGAAGACATGTAGAGAAGGCTGCCAAGTATTCACTTCTTGGCTAGAAAACAAATCTCTCTCTCTCTCTCTCTCTCGCTCTCGCTCTCGCTCTCGCTCTTGCTCTCGCTCTCTCTTACCCTCTCTCTACTCCTACATCTCCATTTTCTCTTATTTTTTCACATATACAAAATCTTACATACTCAGGTGAATCATTTTGTTACAATGAGGTGTACATTATTTGAATGACCACTAAGAAATTATATTTTTCTTCCAGTCTAACAATGGTCACATTTTATCTCTTTTCAGAACAGACTATATCCATGGAATCAAATACAACAAGGGAAGCTGCCTTTGACTCTCTTAAAAAAATCTTTGCATTTTTGGAATCACGTCTACCTATAAACGTATTTAATATACATAGAAAAATATACCAACTGATTCAAGGCTAGCTGGCTGGCAGACATAAATGTCTCATTTCTTCTGATGATATTAACTGGAACCATGGTATATCTTTAGCACCAAAGGAGGACACCGGGATTTGTGAGTGTTTTGGCTAGGGATAAAGCCATTATGATGTCCCTGATTACCCCCATGCTATGGATCCACATTCTTTTCAGTAGTAAACAATAGTAATAATAGAAAATACTTGTACAGCTCCTATTAAAGCCAGTTCTTATTTCAAACACACCATATATGTTTTCTAATTGAGTGTTTATAACAAGTCTTTGAGATAGGTTCCTTTATTTATGTACATTTTAGGGATAAGGAAACTATGGCATGGATAGTTTATATAACTTTATTACCATGAATATTACACCATACCATAATATGGATCCTCAGTGAGTTATGTAAATGAAGTGAAAGTCACTCAGTCTTGTCTGACTCTTTGTGACACCATGGACTATACAGTCTATTGAATTCTCCAGGCCAGAATACTGGAATGGGTAGCCTTTCTCTTCTCCAGGGGATCTTCCCAACGCAGGGAATGAACCCAGATTTCCTTCATTGCAAGTAAATTCTTTACCATCTGAGTCACAAGGGAAGCCCAAGAATACTGGAGTGGGTAGCCAATCCCTTCTCCAGCAGATCTTCCCAACCCAGGAATCTAACTGGGGTCTTCTGCATTGCAGGAAGATTCTTTATCAACTGAGGTATTAGGGAAGTGAGTTATGCTAGTCAATGTGTCAAGCATTTTTTTACATAGACTAGGAATATCCCAGTGCTTAGGACCAATGCAAGCCCAACAGCCTTCTCTTTTGCCTTATCCATTTATGGCCAATAATAGAGCTTCAGATGTTAATACTGTAATGATAAGGAAATACCAACCCAGAGCATTGTAGTAGTAAAAAACAGAAACTGATGAGAAGAATAAGAGAAAAAAAATACCCCAATTCAAAAAAACATCTTCCCTAGGCCTTTTCAAGCCTGAGCAGGGATGCCACTTAATAGCCATCTCAGCTAAGCAAAGTAGATTTAAAAACAGAAAGAGGGAGAAATGGAGGGAGGGAGGGTGGTAAAGAGACATAAAAAGAGAGAGAGACTGAGGCTTTGCCACATTGTTGGTTTATAAATATTGCAGGCTTCTCAGGAGAGCTTGCAAAGTAAAAAAATAGCTTAGATGCTTCTGACTTAATCAAGTGGGGAAAGAATCAATCTAGACAGCAAAAGCCAGATTAGGAAAGGGAGTGAGAAATAATTCCTCTAGACTAAGCAAACTCAAAGAAATTGTAAAAGAAGAAATACCAGGGCCAAGTATCCATAGTTGTGTGCGTTTACAAGTCCATAACAATAGCTGATAGCATATCCTCATGACACTGTCATTTATAACTATTTAGAATTCAAGAACCTACTATACATCAGATAGAAAGTCCATGATCATAGATAGATAGAGACTTAATTTAGATGTCAAGATCTTCCTGACTTGGACAATTCAAGATCACAGTCACTCAAAGCCTTGACTCCAGGTAATATCAGTAAATCTGGAAATACAGTACTCCAAACAATAGTCTGTTCTTTTCTGGAACTACATTTAACAACACATGCAATTTACCATTTTATACACATCCACTCCCAACACTCAGCTTTTAGATTTAAAATTTTCAGTTGAATTAACAAGTGAGAAATTAAATGCCTGCCACATGCCTAGTGTTCTGGTAAAGACTAGGTTCATAAATTTCACCCAGCAACATGAGCTTGTTGGTAATAACTGCTAGCTTATAGTCTTTGGCCTGAATTGAGTAGAAAGGTTGTATACTTGAAAAAATTGTGATTCAAGTACATAGACATGTTGGTAAACTTCCAATAGCTCCGAATCTAAACTGTTCCTGTTCTATGTTCAATTTGCTTAAAAGCTGACTGTGATTACTGGGAGCAAGATTTTCCACTTCAAACATAGTGACTCTGGGCATTAAGGTAGTATCTTCACAAAGCATTATCAAATTCTAAAGGGATCCTATGAACAAATGCTGTCGTGATCTCATTGGTAGCTACAGTTGTGCACAGCTTCATAGCTCTCTGTGCTTTCATTAAAAGATATCCGTATGGAGAGTTGTACAATACAACACATGCCATGGCGTGAAGAAGGAACAGACTTAAAGTCCTCTTTTGAAGTCTCTTTTTTAAGAGGCCAAATAAATCTTGATGTGTTAATATTTGGATCTGAGTATAAAAATTCTAGCTCTGGTTTGGTCTCTTGATATTACTTGTAACTTTGGCTTCCCCTAGGGTGAATTGGAGGTGAGGCTGGAATAAAGAAACAACAAAAATAAACTGAAACAAAAGAAATCTATTTAAATATAGTTTTAATCATTTAAAATTATGTAATGCATTTTCAAAGTTATACTGGTAGAGTCATAAGTACTCATGGTTAACAAATAATATGTCTTCAATGAAACTAGGAAAAATAAACACATACGTACACACACACACACTGTATTTCAAAATGATAAGATACAGTTATTCTCAGTCTGTTGAGAAGTGATTCAGGGGTTACAATAAAAATTGTCAGTGTATTGTTCCTGCTTTATTCAAGGCGAAAATATCACTTTAATCACTTTCAAAAAACTGTGATCTTTTCTGTACTCCTGCTTATTCACTATGACTGAGAAATATAGTTTGCACTAAATTTTGCATAATGAACATGGTAATGTCATAGAAAACAAAGCATTATGATTCCAAGTCCCTCCTAATCCATAATTCTTTTGGAAATGTCTATTATATAAATATGAATGACAAAGAACTTGAGGGTTAGTGTTCTTCATGAAAGAGTATTTGTCATTTTTTCTAATGAAGATTTATTGATTATGACTAACCAAGAAGAGGCAAAAATATTTCATATAGATGGCAGCTCTGACAAATATATTTGTAAATATGACTCTGGCCAGTAGTAAGTAGCAAAGTTAATAGCACTCAAACAAGGTGGGTGGGTAATCAGAAGTTTTACTCTTACTAAGTAGTTTGAAGTTTATTGCTATTTCAGATATTTGGTTTCTCCAAAGTAGTCACATGCCAAATATCCAGAACTCAGATATGAGTGTACGAATTGGCACCATTTAAGGATTCAAAGTAAAAGATAATTATGTCCAGTGACAAAGCAGCAAACATTGTTTTGGGAGCTTTCATTTTGTTTCTCAAAAATGTTAACCATCATTAATAGAAACAAAATAAAAGACAGCAGCTTGGCATCAGAAGTTGGAGTTAGAGACAAATAGGAGTAGAGCAAAGTTGATTGGTCCAAGAGCAAAGACAGTCAAATATTTAAACATCTAGAATTATGATGATGATGATAATGATATATTACTTCTTGAGCTGCACATTAAGATCATCAGACTCTAAACCAAGCTAATTAAATGAGAAATGTTGGGGAGGTGAAGGGACTTAGGGCCAGGCATTGATATTTTTTAAAGCTCCTCAATATATACTTTAATGGCAAGCCAGGGTCAAGAAATTCTACTTTAGGGCAGTGATTATCAAACAGTAATGTGCATATGAATCATCTGGGACTCTTGTTAAGATGAAGGTTTTGATTCAGTAGGTCCGAGATGAGGTCAGAGATTCTGCAGTTTCTAACAAGCTCTTGGATGATGGTGATGGTGTTGGTTGTGGACTGTAATGGGTGGACATGTGAAATGGGAAGTACACAGTGAAGAAGGGATACTTCATATGTGTAAAAGGGAAAGATATTCAATGAATCCAAGATGACTCTTGAGTTCATTTTGATGTGAACTGGAGATAGGAGAAGGACTTTATGATCTTGTTCCAACTCACCATTAGCTCAAAATACTGCACACCTAAATGGACTGTTAAATTCCTGAGCAGCTATATCAAACTGCCGTGCTGTTTGTCCTCTTTAGTCAGTTTTCTTCAAGATTCCTTCTGGAAAGTAGCAGCTCCCTGATGGCTCAAATGATAATGAATCTGCCTGCAATGCAGGAGACCTCAGTTTGATTCCTGGGTTGGGAAGATTTCGTGGAAGGGGTCGTGGAAACCCACTCCAGTATTCTCACCTGGAGAATCCCCATGGACAGAGAACCCTGGTGGGCTACAGTCCATGGGGTCACAAAGAGTTGGACATGATTGAGTAACTAAGCACAGCACAGCAAACTTCCAGAACATATGAACAACTGATTTTCTCAATGGACAGAAACACATTTATTTTAAACTCATTGACCACTAATTTATTAATGTTTTCTTAAACCTGCTGTTAAAATGACAGGGAAAAAGACAAGCACTATAAAATAAAAAGAAACTCCCCCCCCTTTTTTTAATCAAGGTACCCAAATTTAATGCAAAACATATCACTGAAAAATGACAGTCTCTTGGTGCTCAACCATCTTGATCTGAAACTTCAGGTGAATTCCTTAAACTTCTCTCTGAAGAAAAAGAGAAAATTTTTGTTGTTGTTGTTAGGTCTTGAATATACAAATGTATTATTTTATAGAAACTCTTTTTAACTTTATTTGTAAGGACAAGACTAAAATCTGCATTATTGGCTAGATATGTTCGATCTCTTCTTTACTGTATACATAATTGAATTTTTGGAACCATAATTTGGCCATCAGTCAGTGTCTTTTCAAACTGTGAGCCTACTTGTCCCAGAAATAGTCCATCAAACATTGAATCATGGCACCATGTACGCAAATAGTTGATACCCAAACACGTTCTGAGATTCTACTTGCTGGTTCAGTAGCTGTCAGCATGTATACTATCACTCTGACCAAAGAAATGGAGAAAGCCAGTCTCTGAGAGTAAAGTTGGATTGTTTTATGATTTCACCTGACATAAACCTCTTTTCTAGAAAGTAAACAGCCTGCAGGTTTGATTTCTATCCACTGAAATATATTATTTATGGCCTTCTGCTAAATATCTACCAGGGTAAATGATACAATGCCTCTGAGTTGCCTAGCACATAGTAGGGGAAAACAATTAGACACTATTTATTGCCTTGAGATGAAAACCTTGTCTTGCTTCTGACTATTAGTGTAATTTGAGGAGAGATTATTTATGTTAGCTTAAATTTTCTTACATGAAAAATAAGCATATACTAATAAAGCCTGCAGGTTTGATTTCTATCCACTGAAATATATTATTTATGGCCTTCTGCTAAATATCTACCAGGGTAAATGATACAATGCCTCTGAGTTGCCTAGCACATAGTAGGGGAAAACAATTAGACACTATTTATTGCCTTGAGATGAAAACCTTGTCTTGCTTCTGACTATTAGTGTAATTTGAGGAGAGATTATTTATGTTAGCTTAAATTTTCTTACATGAAAAATAAGCATATACTAATAATATGCTACAAGAATTTTTAAAAATAGGTTAAAGAAAACAATTTGGGCTTAAGTGCAGAATATATCATCTCATAGTATGAATATAATGAATTGAAATAATCATCATCATCATC
>SJYC01004404.1:0-12453 GCA_006408675.1 Madoqua kirkii | reverse complement strand
AAGTATCCAGCACATTTCAGTTATGATAACAACGTTGATAACCAAACAAAATGACTCTAGAGAAGATGGAGATTTTCTTTAGCATATTGAGATTTTTATAGTTATATAAAGTTAATCATGGCTTCTGCTCTCTAAATCTTTTTGGTTTTGGATTTCATGCATTACTTTAGGGCAATACTCTGTCTTCCAGTTTCCCTAAAAGGCAAAGTTGTCTTTCTAATTGAGGGCTCTACTTCCTTCAATATCCATTCATTTCAAGCGAGAATAGTGCCTATGTGACAGAACAATGCAACGAATTTCAGTCTTTTGTTGCCAATGGGAATTGTCTGTTTCTTGTGAATATGGCCTTTGTTGACCTTTCTTCCTTTTCTAGCACTCATAAGAATATATAAACTATGAAAGAGTCTACATTACCACAAATTTAGCTTTAAAAATTGAATTAAAACATTACATTAAAGTATCCATTGAGCTAGTATTTTCATACAGAGGCTAATATTCCTGTAGCTTACAAGATAAACTTAGAAGTATTCCTCCACTAATGTGGCAGAAGTAAGGTATCTTTTCTAATTCTGAGACTAGGTTAGAGGCAATCCTCCTTATTCCCATAGACAACTTTCACTAATGCAGTTGTTACAAGTCCCTAGCAAAGTCCAGGGGCTTAAGTAGTCTTTGGAGTCAAGTGCACTTGGGTGTGAATGCTGCCTGATTGCAGTGTAGTCAATCTCCTTAAACCCTAGTTTTTTATTTTCACACTGGGAAGCAAATAAGGTAATCCATGTGATATACTTAACAGAAGATTTGCTATATAATAAGAATTCCATAGATGGTTATTGTTTTTATTTTATATTTTTATTATAATGTCCATATGCTTGATTTGACTGGATTATTTCTCTATATCACACACTTAAAGAAAACAGAGATAGACAGACAGGGATCCATGAATATTCTCCAGTTTCCTTTACCTCATCTTTCTTTTTTTTTTTTTTTAATCTTTTATTCCTCTGAGACAGCAGGCGGATTCTTTACCACCTGATCCAGCAGGAAAGCCCACTGGTTTCTCTGAGATAGTCATTCCCCCCTACCCACATTCTGTGGTGCTTTCTCATTTACAATTTATTCATAAATGATGAGAGAAAAACAAAACTTTGCACATCTCCTGGAAATATAAAATAATAAAGTTAGAAATATAACACCCTTGCAATGATTCTTACTTTTCTATCTGTTGTATGTATAACATAAAGAAGAATTTCAATGACATTGGAGCTTCAGCTCATTTTAAACATTAAACCTGCAAAAACAGAAATAATGTCATTGTGCAGAAGGCCTAGAATGCTAGTTACTTTATGGCAAGAGCTCATCTATTGCTTTCCTTATCTGCTCTTCAGCAAAAACCACATCTACTTTTCAATGTAGTGGCCCAAAGCCGTACCATGATTCCTTAAAGTAAGAGGAAAAGCATATTCTGCAGTACTGGTTCAGGGAAACTCAAAACAGATTTTTCATACCTTTAGCTCATTCACTTTAATGCTGAAAATGCAGGCAATTGAAAGTCAGCTGAATAAAACTGAGCAGGACCTAATAAGAGAGCAGATCTCTCAGGAATTTGAGGAGAAGATGGTCGCCATCACTTGAATATCTTTCTAATCTATATAAAAAGGATACACTAATCATTAATAAATGATATAAATATTTATCAGTAAGGCCACTAACATGACATTACAGATACAAGTCAGCAGTGCTTTTCACACTGATTTAATTTTGCTTTGGATTTTTTTCAGTTAATAAAGTACAGTGAATTGAATTACTTATCTGTATGCTCACATGTGCCCATATTCAGGCTCTTCCACCAGGTGCCATCTTGCCTGCAGCATGTCTTCTGCCTTCAAAGAAGGCAATAAAGTGGGAAAGATCTTTTAAAGACTGATGTAAGTACTTCTCAAAAGGCTTAGTATCTTTGCCCTTAGGTTAATTAGTAGCTAGCTGCACCTACAAGGCCCTGCCTCTCCTGCTGGGTATAAACACTCATCTGAAAACCCCTGCCTTATTCCACACAGCAGACGTATATAGTAGGACGGAGAGCATAGAGCCACAGTTCTGTTTTCGGAGCTTATCTAGGTCTTCTTCCCTTGCAGTTCCCTGGACTATGATTTTTAATTTCAAACATCTTGCCTTTGCAGACTTCCAATAAAATAAATACATGAGGTGGCCCTTATGGGATAAAGTGCTCTATGTGACAGTACATCACAGTGTTTTCACGTGTGTTTACAAAACCCAATGAAACATCACAAAATAAGTTTCACTTCAAGCAGAGGCAAAGGTCTAGTCCTTCTTGGAAGTTAACATATGAATATCCCCAGTTAAATACTAAACAACCAATGTATTGCATTGGCCAAAAAGTTAGTTTGGGTTTTTTCATAAGATGTTACAGAAAAACCCAAGCAAATTTTTGGTCAACCCAATATTAGATTTATAATTTGTCTCCATAGTCATTTGTTTGCTAGTTTCATTTTTTCTTGACTCACCTCTCTTTCTGTACCCTGGAACTTACATATCTATACCTCTTGTTAAACTCTTGTTGCCCAGACATCATCCTTGGACTCAACCTCTTGCCTGACTAGACTTACATATGTTAGCTCATTCTTTGAGCTTTGCCTAGTTTGGCTCCCTTAGAGCAAAGTTTATCCTGCTGCTATTAACATAATTTCTGGTTGCGGTGGTTTAGTCACTAAGTTGTAACCAACTCTTTGTGGCCCCATGGACTGTAGCCCACCAGGCCACTCCATCCTTAGAATTTCCCAGGCAAGAGTATTGTAGATGGTTGTCATTTCCTTTTCCAAGGGATCTCATCTGCCCAGGGATCAAACCCATATCTCCTGCTTGGCAAGTGGATGCTTTACCTCTGAGACACCTGGGAAGACCTAATATAATTTCCAGTTGTAAGTGATAGAAATACCTGTTTGTCTTTAGTAAAAATTACTGTAGAAAAATGGATTGAAACTGTGCTCTGCATTCAACAAAGACTTCAGGAATAATCCTCACATTATTGCTAGTACTACTTAATACTCACTTAAAATTGTTGAATTCTATATGGAAATTATATTCTTGACAGTCTTTAGCTGGTGAACTGTGTTAAGTGTATAAAATGTAAATGTGTGGTTTTATTTTAAATTTAAGTTTAATGGAGTAAATAAGAATCCCAAAGTACATAAAACAACTATAGTGAATTTTAATATTCAATCAATATTCTAAAAAATTCTAAGCAATTATCATTCTTAGGGTAGGAATCATGCTTTATTTCTGTATCTCCCTTAATACATAGAAGATACCCAGTAAATCTTAGTTGAAGAACTACTGAATAAACAATAGAACCAATGTAATGACATTTCCATTTGGCAAACATGCTAGGGTGTTTCATGAGATACCTAAGTGCACATAGATGAGGATAATGTTCCTCAAGGTGAATGTTAGGCTCTGAAAATGTGGCTCACATTTTATTTTCAGGAAAGCATAGTTTCTCTCTAATTTGAAAGCAATTCTATAATTGTAATGCAAGTCAATAAGCAAATGTGATTTAATATACAATATCATTTTCCAAGACTCTTTTTCACAATTAAACTTAATGTATAACATAACATCAAAATATAAGACAATATAGTATGCTGACAATGTCACAGTGCAAAAGACTTGTTGACTAGTCAAGGAGGAAATTCTTCTGTCATATCAATAATGCAAACTCAAAAAGAAAATTCACAGTTTTAGGACACAATCACAACAGTTACATGGATGGTTTCTTCAGTACTGTGACATAATTATCTAGGAGAATTATTAAATTAATTTTGTGTATACTTTATTCTTGATTTTATTTGAAACCCTCTTCAATGCAAATCTTGCCTAAAAGTATAAACCGTAACCTCTAATTGACTTATGCAAATGTATACAACAACTTTTGGATCCAGACATAAGAGATTATATTTTTTGATCCAAGATGTTTTATTGTTACATCATTTATTAAGAAAAGAGCTAGACAGTATGCCCATCTCCCTCTGATATAAAAATAGTGCTGCATTCTAATTAACTTTTCATTTCTTCTCTTACTCAGATTTTATGGTCCTCATACTTGTCAGGCTAGGCTTGGAGATTACATTATGGAAACAAACATTCTCAATGCTTCATTAGCTTAAAATATCAAGGTGTACTTCTCATTTTCCCAGTATACTGAAGTCTCTACAATCCAGAGGATTGCCAGTCACTATAGCAGTGTGTGCTCAGTCGCTTCGAGTTTGACTCTTTGTGACCTATGAATTGCAACCCACCATGCTCCTCTGCCCATCAGATTCTCCAGGCAAGAATACTGGAGTGGCTTGCTGTGTCCTCCTCCAGGGGATCTTCCAGACCCAGAAATCAAACCCATATCTCTTGCATTTCCTGCATTGCAATCAGGTTCTTTACCCACTGAGCCACCTTGGAAATCCCACTATAGCAGAGCAAAGGAGAAAAGTTAATAAATTGCACCCTGACTCTAAATGCTTCCTTCTGAAAATGATAGCACTCACTTATGCTTATATTTTGATGACTAAAAACTCACATAGCCATATCTAACTTCAAGGAGACAGGATAGTTCAACCATTTGCCCAAGGAAGAACCAAAAAATTTTGATTCAAAGCACTAATGGCTAACAAAATTATCTTTTCCTAGCCCACTTATTCTGGGCTGGAGATCCATGAAATTTCTCAAATTACTTGTTTTTAACTAAAATGACACAATTTTAGAGTACCTACCACTCTCAAAGATCAGTATTAAGTTGATTCCTAGGTCGGGAAGGAAATGGCAATCCGTTCCAGTACTCTTGTCTCGAAAATCTCGTGGATGGAGGAGCCTGATAAGCTACACGACTGTGCAACTTCACTTCACTTTATACTGTTCAATGGGCTTCCCAGGTGGTGCTAGTGATAAAGATCCCACCTGCCAATGCAGGCGACATAAGGGACTGAGGTTCAATCCTTGGGTTGAGAATATCTCCTGGAGGAGAACAATACAACCCACTCCAGTATTCTTGCCTGAAGAACCCCATGGATAGAGGAGCCTGGCAAGCTATGGTCCATAGGGCTGCAAGGAGTCAGACATGGCTGAAGTGATTTAGCATGCATACTCTTCAACAGTTTACATTGTTACCTTATTTTTTGTACATTCTACTATCAGGGTGACTTATCAATTAACTTCTGTTAAGTTATTATCATTCTTATCTCCTCCCACTCTCATCTTGTAATAAGCCATCTGATTAGTAAATGACAGTATATCAAGGGCTCTTTCAAAATTAGGTGCTTAATTAGATTACTGCTCCACTGGGCAGGGACTGTTTCAAAATGATTCAGAGCCTACAGAATACCTCAAAAAATAGTTTCCAGTGCTATTGTTATTCACCAAATCCTTGATTTGATGACCCAGATATGGAATTTACTGTCTATGTATTCTTCTGCCTGTTTGAGGCTTCTAAGGTGGACTGTAAGTATCTAGAGGATAATGCTCTAGAAATTGGATATCTTAAATTAAATATCCAAATTTAAATAGCTCACAGTGACACACAGACACACACACATATATGTATATATGTATATATATGTATGTGTGTGTGTGTGTGTGTGTGTGTGTATATATATATAATGACTTTCATGGTGCATCCTGTTTGATAGACATGTCAATTTTTAATCTCCCTGGGAAAAAAATCATACCACAAAGGAAGTAATTGGAAACAGTTGTCAATTTTTAATCTCTCTGGGAAAAAAATCATACCACAAAGGAAGTAATTGGAAACAGTTAATTAGGATAATTACTCACCATCAACAAATTCAGTCATAAGTTTAGACTGGAATAGACTCTGATGAGTTCTTTATTGCCAAATTCAAACTTAAATTGAAGAAAGTAGTGAAAACCACTAGGCCACTGAGGTATTATCTAAATCATACCCCTTATGATTACACAATGAAAGTGACAAATAGATTCAAGGGATTAGATTTGGTAGACAGAGTGCCTGAAGAACTATGGATGGATGTTTTTAATATTGTACAAGAGGCAGTGACCAAAACCAACTTCAAGAAAAAGAAATACAAGAAGGCAAAATGGTTGTCTGAGGAAGCCTTACAAATAGCTGAGAAAAGAGGAGAAGCGAGAGGTAAAGGAGAAAAGATATATCCATCTGAATGTGGAGTTCCAACGAATAGCAAGGAGAGATACAAAAGCCTTCTTAAGTTAGCAATGTGAAGAAACAGAGAAAAATAATAGAATGGAGAAGTCTAGAGATCTTTTCAAGAAAATTAGAGATACTTAAGGAAATATTTCATGCAAAGATGGGCACAATAAAGGACAGAAATGGTATGGACCTACCTAAGAGAATCAGAAGATATTAAGAAGAGGTGGCAAAAATACATAGACGAACCAGAAGAAAGGTCTTAATGACCTAGATAACCATTATGGTGTGGTTACTCACCTAGAGCCAAACATCCTGAAGTGCGAAGTCAAGTGGGCCTTAAGAGGCAATAGTAAAAGCAAAGCTAGTGGATATGATGAAATTCCAGCTAAGCTGTTTCAAATCCTAAAAGATGATACTGTTAATGTGCTGTACTCAATATGCCAGCAAATTTGGAAAACTCAGCTGTAGGCATAAGACTAGAAAAGTTCAGTTTTCACTCCAATCTCAAAGAAGGGCCACACCGAAGATGTTCAGACTACTGTTCAGTTGCACTGATTTCACATCCTAGCAAGGTAACACTCAAAATCTTTCACGCTAGGCTTCAACAGTATATGAACTGAGAACTTCCTGATGTTCAAACTGATTTTAGAAAAGGCAGAGGAACCAGAGATCAAATTTCCAACATCAATTGGATCATAGAAAAAGCAAGAGAATTACAGAAAAAAAAAATCTATTGCTTTTTTGACTACTCTAAAGCCTTTGATTTTGTGGATCAATTAAATTGTGGAAAATGCTTAAAGAGATGGGAATACCAGATTACCTCACCTGCCTCCTAAGAAACTTGTATTTACATCAAGAAGCAATGGTTAGAATCAAACATGGAACAACAGACTGGTTCAAAATTGAGAAAGAAGTACATCTATGTTGTATATTGTCATCCTGCTTATTTAACTTATGTGCAAAGTACATCATGCAAAATCCAAGGCTGTATAAATCAAAAGATGGAATCAAGATTACTGGGAGAAATATCAATAACCTCAGATATGCAGATGACATCACCCTAATGGCAGAAAGTAAAGAGGAACTAAAGAGCCTCTTGAATAATGAGAAAGAGAAGAGTGAAAATGCTCGCTAAAAACACCATTCTGAAGCTAGGAAGGTTGACTGTTCATTGCAGCACCATTTAAAATAGCTAGAACCTGGAAGCAAACTAGATGTTCATTGATAGATGAATGGATAAAAAAATTGTGATACATATACACAATGGAATATTACTCAGTCATAAAAAGGAATACATTTTTGAGGTGGATGAACCTAGAGACTGTTATACAGAGTGAAGTAAGTCAGGAAAAGAAATATATTATATTCTAACACATATATATGGAATCTAGAAAAATTGTACTGAAGAATTATTTGCAGGGCAGCAATGGAGAAACAGACATAGGAATTGACTTATGGACATGGGGAGAGGGGAAGAGATGGTGAGATATGTGGAAAGAGTAACATGGAATCTTACATTACCATGTGTAATATAGATAGCCAATGGGAATTTGCTGTATGGCTCAGGAAACTCAAACAGGGGCTTGTAAAATCTAGAGGGGTGGGATGGGGAGGGAACTGGGAGAGAGCTTCAAAAGGGAGGGGGTATATGTATATCTATGGCTGATTCATGTTGAGATTCAATAGAAATCGACAAAATTCTGTAAAGCAATTATCCTTCAATTGAAAAATAAATTTAAAAAAAGAAAAAAAAACTCAACATTCAAAAAACTAAAATCATGACATACAGTGCCATCACTGCATGACAAATAGATGGGAAACAATGGAAAATGTGAGAGACTTTATTTTATTGGGCTCCAAAATTACAGCAGATGGTGACTGGAGCCATGAAATTAAAAGACACCTGCTCCTTCAAAGAAAAACTAAGTGTATTAAAAAGCAGAAAAGCCACTTGCCAACAAAGGTCCATATAGTCAAAGCTATGGTTTTCCCAGTAGTCATGTACAGATGTGAGAGTTGGATATTAAAGAATGATGAGCAATGAATAATTGATTCTTTCAAACTTTGGTGCTAGAGAAAACTCTCAAGAGTCCCTTGGACTGCAAGGAGATCAAGTCAGTCCATACTAAAGGAAATCAACCCTGGGTATTCATTGGAAGGACTAATGCTGAAGCTAAAGCTCCAATATTTTGGCCATGTGATGTAAGAGCCAACTAATTGGAAAAGACCCCAATGCTGGGAAAGATTGAGGGCAGGAGAAGGGGATAACAGAGAATGAGATGGTTGGATGGCATTACCAACTCAATGGGCATGAATTTGGGCAAACTCCAGGAGATACTGAAGCACAGGGAAGCTTGGCGTGCTGCAGTCCATAGGGTCACTAAGAGTCAGAAATGACTGAGCAACTGAATTGAACTGAGGCTCTGACACCAACAAATAAAGCTGAAAATAGTCCTTTATTGTATAACTCTATCATTAATAACATTACCTGAAAATGAGGATAGGACAATCCATACTTTCTTAATTTTAATTTCTGAATGTAATAATAAATATCCTGCATTATTAAATTTCTGGGCATAGATAGAGTATCATCCTTTACCAATTCTCCAGCAACTGCATTTCTCTAAAACTATATAAAGATTAAGTTCAAAATTTTAAATATGCCATTTGGGTTTTGGCCTGTTTAAAGATGGTAAAGAAGTACAATGTTCATTTTGAAATTGTACTGGTTCTCCAGTAGTAAAAGCTATGCAAATTTCCCTGCATATACACTCCTTTTGTACATTTCCCTGTACTTGGTCAAATGCAAACTTTGTTGGATTTATAGTCCCCCCCACCCCCAGGAAGTCTCTGCTTAGTGATAGAAAGCAACCATTGATGAACTTATTAAAATGTTTTTAATCTATCAGTTAAAAGGAGAAACATTAGATTTTTTAGAACTGCGATTACATTCCCATCAAGGCCTCTTTGATCTTGAGGTACAGTTGTGAAGAAAAGGCTGAACATATAAATGTGTATGTGTTTTCCAATTTCTATTATATTAAGAGGAAGATTGATCCTTCAGAGACCATTTAGCTGAAGAAAAGCTAAGACTGAGATCATCCAAGCACCACAGAGCTGCCATCCTCTCCAGATAAACGGTCAGCATTACTGGCTTCAGTTAATAGTAAGCTTGATGTGCATTACAGTAACTGCTTCCTGAAGGTGTTACCACGGACACAGATATAACTATATCTTCAGGGAGGAGTCATATAGTGAAAGAAAACCTGGGAGAATATCAAGTATCATCACCAGATCTTGCAAAGAACAATATAAAACCTCCTAGACATATTGTCATATGTGTTTCAAAAAGTTGTGTAAAACATTTTACTATAATTTACTGAGTAACTGATACATATCAAGATTGTGCTAAATACTTTTTGGACATTTATCTCACTTATTCCTCTGAAATACGTACCATCATTATTCCTATTTTTTGGATAAAGACATTGAAGCTCAGAGAAATTAACTTAATCAAGATGATGCAGCCAGTAAATGGTGTGTGTGAAATTCAAATCTGGTCTGCCTTATCACAAAGTTGTACTCTAAACTTCTCTAATATACAGTTGCAAATTTACAATATAGAATAAACCCTGACTACTAGTTGGAAGTCAAAACTCAAAGAGAACAACACTCAACACATAATAGAAGCTTAACCACAATTTATTAACCTAATTAGCTGAGAGTTTAATTCTTTTAAAGGTGGTAGGCAGAATTCTAAAATGGCCTCCAAGATTTTCTACACACATCCCATGTATACATCCTGTATAATACATGGGACTATAAATATTATGGATCTTGTTCCCATGATTATGTTATGGTATATGGTATGGTTGACCTTAAAATAAGAAAATTAACTCTTAGCCTATGCTCATCACATAAACTCATTTAAAAGGAATATTTTGTATGTCTAGTTGTAGGAGAGGATGTCACAGATTTGAAGCATGAGAAAATTTAACATATAACTAGCTTGAATATGGAAAGGAACATATTAAAAGGAATATAAGTGGCATTTAATACCTGAGAGTGGCCTCCAGTCTACAGCCAGCAAGAAAATGGTGACCTAGGTCTTATAATCACAAGGAACTGAACTCTGGAAATGACAAGAATAAGACTGGAAGGGAAGATCTACTCAGAAACTCCAAATAAGAACTCAGTTCAACTATTTCCTTGATTTCAGCCTTGTGAGACCTGAACAGAGAACGCAGGCAGGTGATGACTTACAGAATTATGAGCTAACAAATAAGCATTGTCTGGATGCTCTACTCGTGGTAATTCATTACATAGCCATAGAAAATATCACACTAATTATAATATTAAGTAACTGTATTACATATAGAGTTCTTATTTCATCATGAGATTTTGCTTTTCAGGTTTTGCAGTTAGCTTTTCTATGAAGTGGCTGAATCCGTGTTTTAAAATTTCATGCAGAAAGAGTATTACAGTCTACAGAGAGATTTTATTGCCAATCTTTATACATTTGTGAAAATAACCCGATACTTCTAAGATCAACAAGAAATTGAATCACATGGACTTTTTCACTTTTAAACTCATCAAATTTCACTATCCAGTGTATTTTCTCAGTTCTCTATTTTATATCCAGCAAACTGTGATTCAGTGCTATTAATCATTCTGGTCTAGCATATTTTAGATAAGCCTTTTGAAAAGTTGCAACTATCATATCCAGCTATAGCATAATTAACTGAATCTTTTGTAGCTATTACTGCAATGTGTGATATACGGCTTAAGAACTACCGAGAAATATAGTTCTGTTTCAGAATCCAATCTGAATGACAATTTCACCATGTTTTAGGAATTATGGAACAAATTATTTATGATATCAAATTGAATAACGGGCTATTTACCAATGTAATTTTAAAAATATATTTTAACCTGTGGTAAAATGCTACAGGCCAATTTCAATAGTGATAAAAAGCAATAAATGTATCAGAAATGGTGGAGAAGTTGGTAAAACTGATGCAGCTTTGGGCTTCTGCTTCAACATGATCTGATCCAAAACTTGGATTGCAGAAATGTCATTACAAGTGATAGTGTCAAGGTTGAGCAAATGCAGCTTTTGTTTTTATCCTAATGTGAATTTCCATGGCTGAGAACGAGGAAGAAAATCTTGTTTTAACTTATAAACTGAGCAACTTTGATCTAGAACTCATTGAAAGAGAATAAATATGGAGCCTCAGGATGCCAGTTTATGTTATTTTTTTGCCCATAAATACTTTTGAGTGTAAAGCTGGCAGCTTTATTGAGCACCATATCTATGGCTTGGTTGAAATGCTACTTACAACCCTATCAACTCCCACTAGATTTCTCTCACAAGCACTAGTATCACTAAAAGCCTGGGATGGATTCTTGTTACTGTAAGACTACTTCATCAAAGGTCTTGACTCCAAGTAGGAAGTAAATACAACTGGGAAGTAAATACAATAGCATTTGTTGACTTCTGGCACAATCTGGATAATGTTATAAAAATATGAGAATGCATTTTTTCAGTATCCCTTAGTTTTAGACAGAGAGCATATTATTATATTTTCCTCAGAGAAGTTGAGTATTTTTAAAATCATTGTGCATTATATTATTCAGGATTTCCTACATTTAAGCTGAACCAGAAAATAGTACAGTTGGTCACATGATATATATTTTGCAGCATAAAAGTCACCACATGATTTTAGCCAAATAAATTTTCAGAAAAAAGTTTGTTGTCCCTGTCATAGTTCTTAATTTCTGCTTCTCCTTTACAGGCCTATGTCCTCTGATCTGCATTACTCCAAGATTCACAATAAGAAAAAGCTTTAATTTCTTTGGGAACAATGTCTTACTTACACTATCACCAGAAAAAACTAGGTAATTGCTATGTTATAAAGAATTTATGAGCAAAAATTCTGCAGTATTTTTGAGGAAGGATTTCCCTTTGCGGTAGTCATGAAAGCAAATAAAGTCAGGTATATGTTCAGTTCAGTTCAGTTGCTCAGTCGTGTCCGACTCTTTGAGACCCATGAATCGCAGCACTGCAGGCCTCCCTGTTCATTATCATCTCTCGGAGTTCACTCAGACTCATGTCCATCCAGACCGTGATGCCATCCAACCATCTCATCCTTGGTCGTAACTTTCTCCTCCCGCCTCCAATCCCTCCCAGCATCATAGTTTTTCCAGTGAGTCAACACTTCTCATGAGGAGGCCAAAGTACTGGAGTTTCAGCTTTAGCATCATTC
>SJYC01004391.1:0-26080 GCA_006408675.1 Madoqua kirkii | reverse complement strand
GAAGAAACCAACACAACACTGTAAAGCTTTTATCTTCCAATTAAAAAACATTTTTAAAACCAAAGATGAAAAGAGATCTTTTGTAAAATGTTACTTGAAGGATAAACTGTTACTTATAAAATGGACTTTTTTCTTAACATCTAAGAATGCAGAGGAAGAAAATATTTATATACAGAGAGGTAAGAACTTTAGGACGGGCCATTATTTGAATAAAGTGCATTCATATGTGAAATACAAAGCATTCTATTTGCTTATTGACATACTAGGTGAAACTATAACAATGTATGAAACCTGGAAAAAATGAAAATGGAAAAGGAATGAAAAGCATCAACAAAGCTTTACAGTTGAAAGGACTTTATAAAGTATTTAGGAGGGTATAAAGGCAGAAAGAGTGAAGGGCATTACAAAACATCCCATTTCATCCCATTTTCAGCCTCCTTTCTTCTTCAGCTTTGCTCAGGAGTAAATAGAAGCCAGCCTTTCTAATCTAATCACATGCTTGGTTAAAGTCCCAATTCTTTGGAGTCACCTATTCAAATTTTAATATACACACAAATCACCTGGATGTTATGTGAAAATGCATATCTTGACTCAATACTACTGGGTTAGGGACCCCAGGTTCTGTTGATATGCAGACACTCACTTCAAGTAGGGAGGTGTAGGAGACTCCCTCAGTAAAGGATTTCTTCTTCAGCTTTGCTCAGGAGTAAATAGAAGCCAGCCTTTCTAATCTAATCACATGCTTGGTTAAAGTCCCAATTCTTTGGAGTCACCTATTCAAATTTTAATATACACACAAATCACCTGGATGTTATGTGAAAATGCATATCTTGACTCAATACTACTGGGTTAGGGACCCCAGGTTCTGTTGATATGCAGACACTCACTTCAAGTAGGGAGGTGTAGGAGACTCCCTCAGTAAAGGAAGTTATAATTATCAGCCTAGTTACTATTGAGAATTTCCCTGTTTCCCAATATCAAAATAGGAATAGCACTACATCACGACATCATTATTTTTACCTCAATCAAAAGATGATAAAAAAAAAAGATTTTAAAAGATGATAAAATAAATCATGTGGTATTACAGATTCATTGACTTATTCATTTCACAAATAATTATTGAGCACCTACTTACTCTGTGCAATGCACAGTTCTACACTCTAAGGATAAATCTAAACCAAATCAAAGTCCTGTCCTCAGAATGACACTTACACTTTAGTGGGAGGAACAGGTTAAAAGCAAATAAATATACAACACAAAGCTAGATAGTGAAAAATAAAATCAAGGGAAAAGAGTGGTGATAGAAGGGTAGGTGGTTTTACTTTGCCAAGAAAGACCTCTTCAGTTTTTCACCCTATGAGTCTAACGAAAATTTCCTTTCTCTTTTAGAACTACCAGGCAAACTGTATCACTCTTTCCCAAATCAGTGCTACCAACCTTTCAATGGGCATCCCTGGTGGCTCAGATGGCAAAGAATCCACCTGCAATGTGGGAGAACTGGATTCGATCCCTGGGTTGGGAAGATCTCCTGGAGGAGGGCACGGCAACCCACTCCAGTATTCTTGCCTGGAGAAACCCCATCGACAGAGGAGCCTGGTAGGCTATAGTCCATGAGATCACAAAGAGTCAGATACAACTGGGCGACTAGGCACAGCACGCAAACCTTCAGTTCAGTCACTCAATCACGTCCAACTCTTTGCAACCCCATGGATCGCAGAATGCCAGGCCTCCTTGTCCATCACCAACTCCCAGAGTTTACTCAAACTCATGTCCATCGAGTTGATGATGCCATCCAACCATCTCATCCTATGTCATCCCTTTCTCCTCTCACCTTCAATCTTTCCAGCATCAGGGTCTTTTCCAATGAGTCAGTTCTTTGCATCAAGTGGCCAAAGTATTGGAGTTTCAGCTTCAGCATCAGTCCTTCCAGTGAATATTCAGCACTGATTTCCTTCAGGATGGACTGGTTGGTTGGATCTCCTTGTGGTTCAAGGGACTCTCAAAAGTCTTTCCAAAACCAGTTCAAAAGCATCAATTTTTTGGCTCTTATGTTTCTTTATAGTCCAACTCTCTCATCCATACATGATTGCTAGAAAAACCAGCTTTGATTAGATGGACCTTTGTTGGCAAAGTGATGTCTCTGCTTTTTAATAAGCTGTCTAGGTTTGTCATAGCTTTTCTTCCAAGGGGCAAGCTTCTTTTAATTCCATGGCTACAGTCACCATCTAAAGTGATTTTGGAGCCCCCCAAAATAAAATCTGTCACTGTTTCCCCATCTATTTGCCATGAAGTGATGGGACTGAATGCCATGATATTAAGTTTTCTGAATGTTGAGTTTTAAATTAAATTTTTCACTCTCCTCTTTCACTTTCATCAAGAGGCTCTTTACTTCTTCGGCCATAAGAGTGGTGTCATCTGCATATCTGAGGTTATTGATATTTCTCCTGACACTCTTGATTCCAGTTTGCGCTACATCCAGCCAGCATTTCACATGATGCATTCTGCATATAAGTTAAAAAAAGCAGGGTGACAATATAAAGCCTTGACATCCTCCTTTCCCAATGTGGAAAGTCCATTGTTCCATGTCTGGTTCTAACTGTTGCCTCTTAACCTGCATACAGATTTCTCAAGAGGCAAGTCAGGTGGTCTGGTATTCCCATCACTTGAAGAATTTTCCACAGTTTGTTGTGATCCACACAGTCAAAGTCTTCAGTGTAGTCAATAAAGCAGATGTTTTTCTGGAACTCTCTTGTTTTTTCTGTGATCCAACAGATGTTGGCAATTTGATCTCTGGGTCCTCTGCCTTTTCTAAATCCAGCTTGATTATATGGAAGTTCACAATTCTTGTACTGCTGAAGCCTGGCTTGGAGAATTTTGAATGTTACTTTGCTAGTGTGTGAAATATTGTGTGGTAGTTTGAACATTCTTTGGCACTGCCTTTCTTTGAGATTGGAATGAAAACTGACCTTTTCCAGTCCTGTGGCCACTGCTGAGTTTTCCAAATTTGCTGACATATTGAGTGCAGCACTTGCACAGCATCATCTTTTAGGATTTGAAATAGCTCAACTGGAATTCCACCATCTCCACTAGCTTTGTTTGTAGTGATGCTTCCTAAGGTCCACTTGACTTTGCATTCCAGGATGTCTGGCTCTAGGTGAATGATCACATCATTGTGATTGTCTGGGTCGTGAAGATCTTTTTTGTATAGTTCTTCTGTGTATTCTTGCCACCTCTTCTTAATATCTTCTGCTTCTGTTAGGCCCATACCATTTCTATTCTTTATTGTGCCCATCTTTGCATGACATGTTCCCTTGGTATCTCTAATTTTCTTGAAGAGAAAGACATCCACAATATACTTTAATTCATGCTTTCTTGATATGAAAACAATATATAGAAAAATAATTCAGTAACTTTCCCTGGGAAAGTTGCCCTGGGAAAAATAACAGAATCTGAGAGCTGCAAAGCTTATATCTCTATTTGTCAGAGCTAATCAAAAACTGCAAAATGTCCATACTCTTTCCTTACTATCTCTTAACATAGATGAGAATCCAAAATGTGACATATATCTTCAACCAAAGAACAAATAATCCCAAGGGCAGGAAGCCTTTTGTTTTATTTGCATCTGTCTAATTCGACTTATGCAGAACTGTGCCCTCTCCCACAACATTTTAGTACGTATTTACACATTACTATTCCCCAAAGACTTACCTGATAAAATTCTCCCTTGGAACTAATTATGTACTTCAAGATAATCCTACTCTCCATGGATACACTCTGAGACAGAAACTGCAAATCGCATTGCTTAAATGAGCTCAGAGCTCCACCTTGTGGATTCTATCTGTGAATGTTCCTCCTTCCTAAATACTGATCAATTTGTGTGCATGCGTGCTAAGTTGCTTCAGTCATGCCCAGCTCTTTGTGACCCAATGGACTATAGTCTGCCAGGCTCTTTTGTCCATGGGATTCTCCAGACAAGAATACTGGAGTGGGTTGCCATACCCTCTTCCAGGGGATTTTCCTGACCCAGGGATGGAACTCACATCTTACAGGTGGATTCTTTACCATTGGTGTCACCTGGGAAGCCTCTCTGAACCCCACAGTATCCCCTCAATTAGCATATGTGAAAAAGTTATTAAACATACATCAAGACAGTGAACCAACAACTAGATATAATCCATTTAGTGGTATAATTTATAATACTTTAAACAGACATTTCAATTTTACACATATATGTTCCCATGTTGGACATTCTCTTTACAAAGTACCCCTTAGGTTATTTTTCCTAGGGCTTCCTAGGTGGCTTTAGTGGTAAAGAACCTGCCTACCACTGCAGGAAATGACATGTGGGTCTGATTCCTGCGTCAGGAAAATCCCCTGGAGGACGGTATAGCAACTCACTCCAGTAGTCTTGCTTGGAGAAACCCATGGACAGAGGAGCCTGGAGGGCTACAGTCCATGGGGTCACATAGAGTTGGACATGACTGAAGTGACTGAGCACTTCAGACAATGAATATGCCACATAGCCTTTCCCAAGGAGGGATACAATGTTATGCTATCCTTTCAATTCTTAGAGGATTTACTAGCTTGATCTTAAATGTTACACTATGTACCAGTCATGTCTCACCAATTGCATGTAAGGCTGCCTCTACGTGTGCGTGACCAGCATAGAGACTCACACTCAGAAGGGACTCCTGGTTGCAGCTAAGGCATTGCAATCTTTGCCTTAAAATTCTTAATAATTTCATCTTTGAATTTGTGTTTTGTTAAGTAAAGTCCAATAGGACAATGAAGCACATGCCAGGAGGCGCTGGAGACTTGGCTTACGTGTAATCCTGACTCCCACTGCCTCCCTGGGATGTGTTCTCAGCTGCCCAGCTCCTGACTTCAGTGGTGTTCTGCACTCCCTCCACACAACCTTCCAGTGGGTTGGGTATGGGTGTGGCAGGCTTTAGGGTGATGTGTAAAAGAAAGTACATACCCCTGTCTCAGGGAGGAATATGGTGTTGGCCATCCCCTTTTTGGACTGGCAGCACCACAGTAAGCTTAGCAAGAGACAAGGAGGGTAAGCTTCTAACTTACCCCTTATCCAGTGATCCAGCACACCCTAGTGTGGCAGCTGCAATCACTTGGAGATCACCTATCCACTGCTGTTAAGGTAGCAATCCCATGGGAATGGGAGACTGATTTTCCATGGAGGTCTAGTACTAACAAGAAGCGGGGGCTGGCAGTCAGTAGTGGGGCCCCAGGTACCTGTGAGGATCTACACTCAATCAACAAGTATCTCCTTGCTCAAGGAAATATGACATTAAGTAGCAAGGAAAAGACACTATTAACAGGTCAAGAGCGACTGCAGAAGGGAGAAGTTTTATAGTTTAATACTTCCAATGGCACTTTTTTCTTGCCCTTTATTTTGCCCTCACCTCACGACTTGCAGGATCCATAGTTCCCCAACAAGGGACCAAACACACAGAGGAGTCCTAACCACTGTTATAGTGAAATTTGCTTGTGTCCCCACAAACTTTATATATTGAAGTCCTAATCTCCAGTACGATGGTACTTGAAGATGTGGCCTTTGGGGCAATTAGGTTTAAATTAGGCTCCACCCTCTTGATGAGATGAAATGTCCTCATAAGAACAGGGAGACTGAGAGAAAGGCCATGTGAGTTCACAAGGCAGTGATTTTCTATAAGTCAGGGAGCAGGCTAGTACCTTGGACAAGTACCAGGAATCAAACTTGCTCATACCTTGATCTTGGACTTACCAAATTCCAGAACTGTGAGGAAAAAGTGTCTGTTGTTTAAACCACCTAGTGTATAATATTTTGTTACAGTAGTCTAAGTTAAGATACCAGCCCTGAAAATATACTTTAACTAAGTGTTTCCAAAATTTTTCCAAAATTCCGTATCTTTTCACTGTTGGCTTATTTGTCTAACTGGATGTAGAGAAGCTATTAAAGATTCAGAGTGTATAAAAAGAATAATTTTATTATTATTAGCCCACTCAATAGATGTGTTCTGTCACTTAACTCCACAAGATAACTTTGGCTTCAGCAAATATTTCATGGGGTAGAGCCAGCTGCACCAAAAGAGGCCACCAAACACTTAGAGGTGACTTCATCCTTTTTGAAAAGGTAGCAGTTAGGAATCCTCATTTGTATGTAACAGAAGTGTTAGCACTGAGGGGAGATACCCTCACTGCTTGAGGTTTATCAGCCTGTATTTTCTTCCAAATAATTGAGAACAATTTAATAAAATATCTGGATTTAAGTCTGGAATAGAAGTCGTATTTCTAGAGTACTGTGGAAGGAAGATAGCAGAGAAAACGTAAGCAATAACTTACAGATCAAAGACTTTTAAAGGGTACAGAAGAAACAGGAAAGTGAATCTTTGGATATGAAGGAAATAATATGACAAAACACTGACTACAACTAACACATTGATAATGAAGAGGAAAACACAGAACCACTGAAAGATTTAAGGGATAAAAATAATCATAATTGTCACATAATCTCAGTGACAATCAAGATGGCTAGCACTGCATTTGAAAAGAGATCAGTGAGGTGAAAATGATACAGGGTATGACTCTAAGCTAATGTGCTAAGACTGAATTCTAGAATCCTCAAAGCAAAATTAGTTTCATTGGTCTATAGCCACATTTTATATAGCATGGGAGATCAGAAGTAACCAGGGACTACACGGCAATACAGATTAAGAGGTGGAAAACCCCTATCTGATCAAGATATAAAGACTGAATACCCAGAATGACATAAAGAAAAAAGCTAACACTGAGTCTGAAGTGCTTTGTCTGTGGAAAAGTGGTGCCACTGAGGCAGTGAGGAGACAAGCTTCTAAAATAAATGAAGGAAAAGCTTCATGAAGTAGAAACAGTTCTTACGGATGAGTGAACCATTAGCTGAGCAGGACAGAGATCAGGGACCTAGCAGCAAACTTGCTGATTGTCCACATACAGATGAACCACAGGAGGGCTACAGAGAAAACCAAATGGAATTTTTGGCCAATCCAATGCATTAAAATAATAGGCATGAGGGCTTCCCTGGTGGTCCAATGAATAAGAACCCACAGTCCACCTTATAACGTAGGAGATGCCGGTTCGATCCCTGGTCCCACAAGATCGCACATGCACAGGGCAACTAAATCCATGTGATAAAACTGAGCCCATATGCCACAATTCCTGCAGCCCGGCGTTTCACAACGAGAGAAGCCACCACAAGGAGAAGCCTGCACATCACAGCCGGAGAGGAGCCCCCATTCTCCATAAGAAGAGAAAGCCTGTGAGCAGCAGTAAGACCCAGTGCAGCCCAAAATTAAATAAATAAATAATAATTTTAAGAAGACACATAAAAACCAGGCATGAGCTTGCGTTCATGAATCCATGCATTCATGCTTGGATTCCTCCAGTGAAAAACCCTTCCTGATGAAGGGCACTGACCCCACACCCAGAAGCTCTAACTTTCCCACTGGCGAATGTGCAGAATGAGCAGCACTAGCACCATCAGCTATTCCTTAAACACTGGGAGAGACTACTATTCACATCTAACAAATAGAAAAAATTTTAAAGTCTTTTAAGATTGAGAGAAGTGCAATAGTATCTTCTACCAAGCAGACAGTCTCTCACTTCTTCCCTCAATTCTGAGTTCTCAAATGTTTCTTTAATTATATTGTTTAATCTAAACTGACTATGCTAAAGCCTCTGACTGTGTGGATCATAACAAACAGTGGAAAACTCTTAAAGAGATGAAAATACCAGACCATCTTACCCGTCTCCTGAGAAACCTGTGTATGGGTCAAGAAGCAACAGTTAGAATCCTGTGTAGAATAATTAACTGGTTCAGGATTGAGAAAGGAGTACAGCAAGCTTTTTATTGTCACCCTGTTTATTTAACTTATACACAGAGCACACCATGCGAAATGCCAGGCTGGATGAGTTACAAGCTGGAATCAAGACTGCAGGAAGAAATATTAATAACCTCAGATATGCAGATAATGATACCACTCTAATGACAAAAAGGGAAAAGGAACTGAAGAGCCTCTTGATGAGGGTAAAGGAAGAGAGAGAAAAAGCTAGCTTAAAACTCAATATTCAAAAAATTAAGATCATGGCATCCACTCTCATCACTTCATGGCAAATAGATGGGGAAAAGGTGGAAAGCAATGACAGATTTCCTCTTCCTGGTCTCTATAATCACTGTGGAAGGTGACTGAAGCCATGAAATTAGAAGCATTCTAATGCTTCTTGGCAGGGAAGCTATGACAAACCTAGACAGCATATTAAAAAGCAAAATACTGCTTTGCTGACAAAAGTCCATATAGTCAAGGATATAGTCTTTCTAGTAGTCATGTATGGTTGTGAGAGGTGGACCATAAAGAAGACAGAGTGCTGAAGAATTGATGCCTTCAAACTGCAGTTCTGGAGAAGACTGGAGAGTCCCCTGGACAGTAAGAAGATCAAATCACTCAGTCTTAAAGGAAATCAACCCTGAATACTCACTGGAAGGATTGATGCTGAAGCTGAAACTCCAATACTTTGGCACTTGATGCGAAGAGCCAACTCATTAGAAAAGACCCTGTTGCTGGGAAAGATTGAAGACAGAAGGAGAAGAAGGCGACAGAGAATAAGGCTGCTGGATGGTATCACCAATGCAATGGACATAAACTTAGACAACTCCACGAAATAGTGGGGCACACGGAAGCCTGGCGTGCTGCAATCCATGAGGTCATGAAGAGTCGGACGTGACTTGACTGAACAACAAACAACAATCTACATTGGCATTTTTAGCAAAAAATGGGGAGAACCAGGAGAACACAGTGAACATACTAGTAACATAAACCTTTGCCAAGGTTTATAGCTAAATGGGAATGAAATGTGAGCAATGTGTGAGGAAAGGCACCTTAAGGTATTAATCATAGCTGGTAGTTACTATATATATAAGAAGTGTATCTACAGATATAACATTTACTGAAGAGTCTACCAAAATAAAATAATTTCAAATTACTATTGTTATTGATTATAGCTTGATTTTCTTCTCAATTTTATAGTGTTCAGTTCAGTCACTCAGTCATGTCCAACTCTTTGCGACACCATGAACCACAGCATACTAGGCCTCCCTGTCCATCACCAACTCCCGGAGTTCACCCAAACTCATGTCCACTGAGTCGGTGATGCCATCTAACCATCTCATCCTCTGCCATCTCCTTCTTTTCCTGCCTTCAATCCTTCCCAACATCAGGGTCTTCTCAAATGAGTCAGCTCTTCACATCAAGTGGCCAGAATATTGTACTATATTTTATCACAAAAACTTGCTATTCTCTTCCTGGTAGAAATTTTCTACCTGTTCCTTAAATGTTTCTTAATTTATTGAGGTTACCAGGATATGTGTGTTAATTGAAAAGTTAATAATTGGTCTAGTCCCTCAAACTGAATTGCTGAGGGGAAGTGAGTACTAAGAAACCAGGTTCCTCCCTATTTAGTTCAATTCTCAACTCTGTTTGCGACAAAGTTGAGAATCTACTGTTCTTCATTTTATAAGTTTCATTTTCTGACAAATTTTGAAATCCTGAGTATTCTCTCACTTGAAACAGTTACCTTCTAAGTTCCTATAGATAAATGGAAAGGTAATCACTGATTCTAATTCTATCCAAGGTCATCCACCCTCTAGGTTATTCAGTTCTCTTAAACTGTACAGTCTAAAGGATGCTATGTTTTTAAGGAAGAGAAACAATGTGCAGCTTTTCCAGAATGTCCTATCTCAAGGCACAATTTAGAGTAGAATTTCTTAACATTTTTGTATTATAGACCCCTTTGGTGGACTGGTGTAAAACTTACAAACCCTTTGTCAGATAATATTTCTAAATACATAAGGCAAAACATATAGGATTATAAAGAAAATAATTATACTAAAATATGGTAATAAAAATATTTCCAAACTGTTTTAGTTTATTAACATCTTAAGACCCATCAGTCTAATGATCACCATAACTTTAGTGATGAAAAAGAAAAAAATTTCAAGATGTTACAACTGTAATGTGATATGAAGATAACTGTTATTTCTTTTGATGTATAAAGCACAGTTTCTGACAATACTTCCATAATTTGTTATTTACATTTGTAATTAGAGAAAGTGCTGACTTTTAGTTAACTGTAATTTTTCCATTCGAAGTTCCTAGACCTCTATTTTCTATCCACTCAAGAGGTCCATGGACAAGGTGAAGAATCTCCAAATTAGAAGAATTTAACAGCTTAAAGGGGAAAAAAAAAAAGAAATATTATGTTACTTACTGTATTTTAAGTCACTGAAAGTATATATGGGCTTCCCTGCTGGCTCAGTGGTAAAGAATCTGCCTGCGAATGCAGGAGACATGGGTTTGATCTCTGGGTTGGGAAGATCCCCTGGAGAAGGAAATGGCAACCCACTTTAGTTTTCTTGCACAGGAAATCCCATGGACAGAGGAGCCTGGAGGTGTACAGTCCATTAGGTCACAGAGTCGAACATGACTACATATCCCATATTTAAATAACAGTAATGACTTTATTCAGGTATGATCTGAATGACTATCCAGGTATGACCCAAATCAAATTCCTTACGATTATACAGTGGAAATGACAAGTAGATTCAAGGGATTAGATCTGAGAGACAGTGGGCCTGAAGAACTATGGATGGAGGTTCGTGACATTGTACAGGAGGCAGTGATCAAGACAATCCCCAAGAAAAAGAAATGCAAAAAGGCAAAATGGTTGTCTGAGGAAGCCTTACAAATAGCTATGGAAAGAAGAGAAGCAAAAGGCAAAGGAGAAAAGGAAAGATATAACCATTTGAATTCAGATTTCCAAAGAATAGCAAGGAGAGATAAGAAAGTCTTCCTCAGTGATCAATGCAAAGAAATAGAGGAAAAGAACAGACTGGGAAAGACTAGAGATCTCTTCAAGAGAATTAGAGATACCAAGGGGAAATTTTCATGCAAAGATGGGCATGAAATCGTGAGTATTCTGATAAAGGACAGAAACAATATAAACCTAACAGAAGCAGAAGGTATTAAGAAGACGTGGCAACAATACACAGAACTATACAAAAAAGATCTTCATAACCCAGACAATCACAATGGTGTGATCACTCACCTAGCCCAGACATCCTGGAATGTGAAGTCAAGTGGGCCTTAGGAAGCATTACTATGAACAAAACTAGTGGAGATAATGAAATTCCAGCTGAGCTGTTTCAAATCCTAAAAGATGATGCTGTGAAAATGTTGCAGTCAATATGTCAGCAACTTTGGAAAACTCAGCAGTGGCCACAGGACTGGAAAAGGTCAGTTTTCATTCCAATTCCAAAGAAAGGCAATGCCAAAGAATGCTCAAACTACCACGCAATTGCACTCATTTCACATGCTAGCAAAGTAACGTTCAAAATTCTCCAAGCCAGTCTTCAACAATACATGAACTGTGAACTTCCAGATGTTCAAGCTGGATTTAGAAAAGGCAGAGGAACCAGAGATCAAATTGCCAACATCTGTTGCATCATTAAAAAAGCAAGAGAGTTACAGAAAAACATCTACTTCTGCTTTATTGACTATGCCAAAGCCTTTGACTGTGTGGATCACAACAAACCGGAAAATTCTTCAAGTGATGGGACTAGCAGACCACCTGACCTGCCTCCTGAGAAATCTGTATGCAGGTCAAGAAGTAATAGTTAGAACTGAAGATGGAAAAACAGACTGGTTCCAAATTGGGAGAGGAGTATGTCAAGGCTATATATTGTCACCCTGCTTATTTAATTTACATGCAGAGTAGATCATGAGAAACGCTGGGCTGGAGGAAGCACAAACTGGAATCAAGACTGCTGGGAGAAATATCAGTAACCTCAGATATGAAGATAACACCACCTTTATGGCAGAAAGTGAAGAAGTAAAGAGACTCTTGGCAAAAGTGAGAGAAGAGAGTGAAAAAGTTGGCTTAAAGCTCAACATTCAGAAAACTAAGATCATGGCATCTGGTCCCATCACTTCATGGCAGCTGAGCACCAAAGAATTGATGCTTTTGAACTGTGGAGCTGGAGAAGACTCTTGAGAGTCCCTTGGACTGCAAGGAGATCCAAACAGTCCATCCTAAAGAAAATCAGTCCTGAATATTCATTGGAAGGACTGATGCTGAAGCTGAAACTCCAATACTTTGGCCACCTGATGTGAAGAACTGACTCACTGGAAAAGACCCTGATGCTGGGAAACATTGAGGGCAGGAGAAGGGGACGATAGAGGATGAGAGGCTGGATGGCATCACTGACTCAATGGAGGTGAGTCTGAGTAAACTCTGGGAGCTGATGATGGACAGGGAGGCTTGGCATGCTATAGTCCATGGGGTTTTAGAGTCAGACATAACTGAGCGACTGAACTGAACTGAATAACTTTATTGCCAATATATTTAATTGCCAACTTTAATACAAATATAGAATTATCTTTTCCATTCAAAGCTTTGAATTCTCCACATGTAAGTCATACTTTCATGGTTTGGATAGTCATTGTGCTATAATGATACTATAAACTCTATATGAATTAGGTTCATCTTGGATTACTTCCAAGGATACTTAGGTATCAAAATGGCTTGCTTTCAAATGGCCCAACTCCAAGGTAGATACCAGAGCATGAACTCCAGGAAATATTACAAAGATGCTTCCAGGTAGCCTCCATTGCACAGTGTCTAAGGTTCCTAACTGCATAACATGTAAGGTTTAGACATTTCCCAATTAGTGGTGGATTTCCTGGCAAAACTTTGTAAACACTTAAGAGTCAATAAATTGCCATCTACAAATAAAGAAATTTTAAATACATACCAAATGCAATTTCCTTCTCATAAAAATCAAAATATTCTTCTGAAAGAAGCTCAGTTTTCAAACACAAAATACAGGAGGTTGTGGTTCACAAATTTCCATGCATACAAACTGCCAAAAGACTACTAAACTGATTACTTTACTCATTTACTTGCAAGGATTTACCATAAATCTGAATTTACTTCCTCACTCTAGACCAAGATACACTATTAATCAAGTTGGTACAACTTGGTTGAAAAACAAAATATTTCAATGAAGAAAATTTCAACATACTGTTCTAAGTATGATCACTTATGTAACACTACCATCTAGTGGGTTCTCTTCTACAACACAGGAAACTAACAAATTCTGTGCTTTGATTCAAGGAAAGTTTCTTTTTAAAAAGGTATTGTTGTGCGTATATTTAGTAGACTTCTTACATTCTCAACAAAAGAAGCTAAGCAGACATTAATAATAAAAGTTCTATTTATTAGACCTGAGACAGCTAGTCAGTACTGGTCATTTACTTTTGCTGTTGTTCACTCTCTCAGTCAAGTCTGACTCTTTGAGATCCTATGGACTGCAGCACACCAGGCTTCCCTGTCCTTCACTATCTCCAGGAGTTTCCCCAAGGTCATTGGTGATGCTATCCAACCATCTCATCCTCTGCTGCCCTCTTCTCCTTTTGCCTTCAGTCTTTCCCAGCATCAGGGTGTTTTCCAGTGAGTCAGCTGTTCACATCAGATGGCCAAAGTATTGGACCTTCAGCTTCAGCATCAATACCTCCAATGAGTACTCAGGGTTGATTTCCTTTAGCAATGACTACCTTGACCTCCTTGCTGTCCAAGGGACTCTTAAGAGTCTTCTCCAGCACCACAGTTCAAAAGCATCAGTTCTTCAGGACTCAGCCTTCATTTTGGTCCAACTCTCACATCTGTACATAACTACTGGAAAGACCACAGCTTTGACTATACGGACTTTTTTGGCAAAGTGATGTCTTTGTTTATAATGTGCTGCCCAGGTTTGTCATAGCTTTCCTTCCAAGAAGCGAGTGTCTTCTAATTTCATGACTGCAGTCACCATGCATCCACAGTGATTTTAAAGCCCAAGCAGAGAAAACCTGTCATTGCTTCCACTTTTCCCCTTCTGTTTGCCATGAAGTAATGGGACCAGACGCCATGATCTTAGTTTTCTGAATGTTGGTTTTAAGCCAGCTTTTTCACTCTCCTCTTTCATCTTCATCAGGAGGTTCTTTAGTTTGCTTTCTGCCATTAGAGTGGTATCATTCGCATATCTGAGGTTGTTAGTATTTCTCCCAGCAACTTTGATTCCAGTTTGCAACATATCCAGCCCTGCATTTCATTTACTCTAGGTTATAATTATTTGATATGACATAAGTTATAATTCGGAGAAGGCAATGGCACCCCACTCCAGTACTCTTGCCTGGAAAATCCCATGGACAGAGGAGCCTGGTAGGCTTCAGTCCGTGGGGTCGCTAAGAGTCAGACACGACTGAGCAACTTCCCTTTCACTTTTCACTATCATGCATTGGAGAAGGAAATGGCAACCCACTCCAGTGTTCTTGCCTGGGGAATCCCAGGGACGGCGGAGCCTGGTAGGCTGCCATCTATGGGGTCGCAGAGAGTCAGACACGACTGAAGCAACTTAGCAGCACAGCAAGTTATAATTAATTTTAAATATTTTAGCAAATAAGTCACATCTCTTTCTTTGAAAATATTCACCACAGAATGCAGAATAAAAATGACTCTGGTATAGGTACTACACTGAATCCATTCTAATTTGTCATTCATTTTAAAGCAAATCATTTGCAAGTATATTAATAGAAAATTAATTCCTTGTGAGACACTTCACAGCTAATTGTGATATCTCTGTCAACACTGCAGTGAAGAATCACTTGTATCGTTGCAAGAAAGAGTGGGGCCAGAGAGAACGGTCATGTCCCAGATCTTAGGCAAGTCCTTGGGACAGCCTCTGAATATGGGTTCTTGGCTTCACATAAGAAAGAATTCAAGAGTGAGCCACAGTAAAGCAAAAGGCAGTTTATTTAGGGAGATTCACCCTCCATAGACAATGTGGGCCATCTTACAATGCAGAGGTACAGAAATATCAGTTTTTATACAGGTGGGTAATTTTATGGGTTAATAAGTGGGAGGATAACTTCAACTATTTTGGGAAAGGGGTAGGGATTTCTAGTAATTGGGCCACCACTTTTTGGCCTCTTATGGAATAGCCTCAAAACAGTCTTGGCACTTGGAGGTGTGTCATTTAGCTTGCTGATATAATACAATGATGAAATATTGAGGCTCAAGATATAGTGGAAGTCAACTGTCTTCTATTTTGGAATATGTTGGTTCTGTTCAGTTTATGAAATGTCCTCACTGGCTGTTTTTCTTTCAAAGGTTGTACCTTGCCTTCTTTCCATCTCAATGTGGCATACAGTAGATATTTATAGATACTTTATCTACTGTGGCTTACAGTAGATACTGTATTTGATGAAAGTTATAATTTTACTTAATGTGAATCTTCAAGAATATGAGAGAGGGTGAGAGGGATGGAAGGAGTAAACAAATGACTCTGTAATCTAGTCAAATGGCTCAACATCTCCAGGGACTAGGAACCTGTTAATTCCTGAAGCACAGCCTATTACATTTTTTTTATATATATTTTACTTACAATATTGTTAGTTTCAGGTGTAGAACAAAGTGATTTGGATTGGGGTTTTTTTTCATTATAGGTTATTACAAGATATCAGATACAATTTCCTGTGTGTTTGTGTTGCTCAGTCATGTCTGACTCTTTGGACCCCATGGGACATTGTTCAGCAGGCTCCTTTGTCCATGGAATTCTCCAGGCAAGAATACCAGAATGGGTTGTCATTCCCCTCTCCAGCGAATCTTCCAACCCCGAGATCAAACCCAGGTCTCCCACACTGCAGGCAGATTCTTTACCATCTTAGTCACCAGGAACTTATAATTTCCTGTGCTATACAGTAAATCCCTGTTACTTATCTATTTTATGTACATTAATTGGTATCTGTTAATCCCATACTCCTAATTTGCCCCTCTCTCCCTTTCTGCCTCTACTTTGGTAACCATAATATTTTTTTTCTATTTCTGTGACTCTATTTCTAAGAAACTTAAGTTGAACCAAATTTAATTTTTCCTTGAAGCTTCTTCCCACCCAATGGTGCATATTCTACTCTCTGCAGCTCTATAGGACTGCTTCGCTCCTGATTACATGTCACAATCCTAAAAATATTTGGTTAGCACATTTTTCTCTTTAAACTAAAAACTGCCTGTTCTTTCAACTATTTCTCCCACAATATAATTTTTCAGTCTTCACACTCTCTGGCTACTCTCCTCTTGCATTTATTTCCTTTCTTTGATGCCTATTCCATACCTAGCATTCCCACTGAGCATGTTGGACTCTGTAGCCTTGACTATGTCAACCTAAATAAAGAAGCAAACTGAGGCAAAATCTAATTACCAGAACTCCAGTTTATTCCAGAATAGCAGAGGAAATGCAAATCGGGAAACGTATGCTGTAGCAAGCTACAGGCAATCCCACTAAGCGTTTGAGATAGGTTGTATTTATGAGCATGGAGTGCAAAGAGGGAAAGGTCCAGAGGCCAAGGAGTAAATTCATTGCTTTGTGGACGGAAAGAGATTCTAGCAGATGTTGACCGGTCAAAAGGTAAGTCCTGGGTCTTTGGGAAATCAGGTATTTATAGGAAAACAGTCTCTCAGTTCTTAAAATTCCATCCTTCTGCATGTACATGCATGAGATTATCCATTATATATCCTTCAATTCCATTTTAGTTTGGGATCCTTTTGCAACTACTTAATGAAAGTGGCCTTGTTTTGCTATAGGCCAAACAATTCAAGTCACTCTATCTAATGGTATTTTCTGCTCTCTGGTCCTCTATATTGCTGCTGCTGCTAAGTCGCTTCAGTCATGTCTGACTCTGTGCAACCCCAGAGATGACAGCCTACCAGGCTCCCCTATCCCTGGGATTCTCCAGGCAAGAACACTGGAGTGGGTTGTTATCACCCTAAAGTAGTGATTTTTGATTTGTGTTCCTGGAAACCTCAGGTTTAGCAGAAATATCTCAGGGCAATTCAGACAGAGCCAACAGCCAAGAGTGAAACTTTCCACATCCTCACCTTAGCTAGAGCAACTACACTTTACATTCAGCTTCTGCGTGAAATTTCAAATTTCATTTGAAAAGAAATGATGGCTGGCGGGGGGGAGAGGGGGGGATGATTTTTAAAGTTTGAATAGTATCACCCTAAACAGAAGAAGAAGAATTATACAAGGATGTCCACAAAACAGAACAAATTCTGGGGGCCAAAGATCTATTCAGGCAAGAACACCTTGCCCCATGAGCTGAACTTCTAAGCAGTGTATCAACCTGAGATCAGTATAACAATTGCCTTCAGAGGGTGTTTCTTCTGTTGTTTTGTTTTCCCCCAGTTTAATTGGTATATGGAAATGGCACTTCCTCAGATTCAGAATATGTGATGCTATATTTTCATTCCTGAAAGTCAAAAGCCAGTTTCATCTGGTCAAGAACACCTATAACTAGTGTGTGTGTGTGTGAGTGTGGCTCTGTGTATGTGTGTGTGAGTGTATGGGTGTGTATGGGTGGGGGTGTGGGTGTGTGCTCAGTCGTGTCTGAGTCTTTGCCACCCCATGGACTGTAACCCACCAGGCTCCTCTGTCCATGGAATTTTCCTAGCAAGAATACTGGAGTGGATTGCCATTTTCTACTCCAGAGGATCTTCCCTATCCAAGGATGGAACCCATGTCCCTGGCCTCTCCTGCATTGGCAGGCGTATTTTTTATGACTACTGACACTAGGAAAGCCATCATCATTCTTCTGCCTCCCTTAATTGCTTTCCTCCCATAATCATATCTTACTGAAACAACATGGTTGTCAGTTATCTAAGTTGTAAAGTGGGAGGAGTCATTTACAGCTGTTACTGTTCCCCACCAGCCCTCATATCAGTCAATGAAACAATCCAAAAAAAGAAAAAAAGAAAAACTCTTGATTTACTCTTTAAATGGCATTTATTTTCTTGAACAATATGGGCAGAATGTCATTTCATATCCTTTAGGTCGGAATTCTGTTGGCTGAGATAGCATTACAGAACTCCGGTTTTAAGAGTTATTAACAAAACATGCATTATATAACTATGCAATTGAATATGTAAATCAAATAAAAATACATATGTTTTATATCTTTTTTAGAATCACAGAACAATCAGATGCTTTTCTTAAGACAGCACATGATTCTCTCCATTTCTCCCGCATCCGATACAAAGTTGAGCGTTCTTTATAATCAGTACCACTGGCAGAAATCTAATAAGGAAGCAGGGGAGAAGTATATTCAGAGTTTATTTATTAAAATATAATAAGAATAAGAGCTATACATAGACCAGCTGCATACAGTGGACTATGGATCATCAGCCAAACAAAATTAAAACAGTGTTACAAATCTCCCATCTCTCAAGAACCATGCATAACTCAAAACAAAACTTTGTCAATTCCTTTTCTTCTTTGTGTGAATTCTTTCATCTTCCCACTCTAACAAACTGTCTCTCTCTACCCAACTGCCTTGGTATGGCAGGCACACTACACCTTCATTCTCTTACTCTCATCCAGCTCCTCTGAGCCTCTCTTCCTAAGATTTTTTTTTCCTTTTTCTCTGTCTTTCTGGTCTTATCCTGCTCTACCAGTTTTCTCAGTTCTAGATAATTTAAAAAGCCTGGATTCAGGCTGACAAAGATAGAAATCTCCTAGAGACTAAAGGGAGGGGAGAATCTGTGTGAGGGAAGACAAAATTACCTCTAGCTAGTAAGAGCTGACAGAGAAGGCAATGGCACCCCACTCCAGTTCTCTTGCTTGGACAATCCCATGGACGGAGGAGCCTGGTAGGCTGCAGTCCATGAGGTCGCTAAGAATTGGACACGACTCAGTGACTTCACTTTCACTTTTCATTTTCATGCATTGGAGAAGGAAATGGCAACCCACTCCAGTGTTCTTGCCTGGAGAATCCCAGGGACAGAGGAGCCTGGTAGGAGGCCGTCTATGGGGTCGCACAGAGTTGGACACAACTGAAGCGACTTAGCAGCAGCAGCAGTAAGAGTTGCAGAAGACAAAGAACACTCAATAAATCTTGTTCCCACACGTTCACTTATAGTCTGCAGCTGAACTGTAACATCCATACCATCTTCCCAGTGACTTCTAAGTCTGGAAAGAGGCAAAGGAACTAAGGTTCAGAGATGGATGTCTCCTCCATAAAAATAAACTGCCTGTATCATATCTCTTCCACAACATGCATAGAGCTGCAGATGCTCTAAAGAAGTCCCTCCAACATTTCCAACAACTGCCAAAATAAAGAGCAGTTCCCAGACCTGGAACATGAGGAGCTTAGTAGACCTACCCCCAGCAAAACAAACATAAATGGTGAAAAGCACAAAAATACAACCATTTTAAAATCTGAAATTGTTCTAGGGAAATACAGCAAATGAAGAAATATTTATTCAAAAATCTACTATATCTTGATAAGAACAGTGAGAATCTGTGGCACTTGAGCCAAGACCTGCTCCCTCCTTCATCCCCACAGAGCATGAGGCAAGTTCCACTCTGGATAGGTCCATGTGCCCCTGGTTTCTTCATGGTCAGAGGCCATGGTGCCTCCTTAAGAGGAGGATGCTGCCAGCACTCTTGGCTCCCTGCAGTAAAAGCTCACTTCCAGGTGACTACACCTGAGAGCTGAGGGCTCCCTTCCTCCAACAAACAAAATGAAGGGTCCACTCCAAGCACAGTAGACCAGGAATACGGAGCTTCTAAGACTCCTCACCTACTCATAGGGCAGCAGTTCAATGCCAGGAGAAGCAAACCAAAAAGACCAAGCTATTGACTCACCTAGAGCACAGCTCATAAAGCAGGGGCTTCACTATGGATGATGTGGACAACTACACTTACTCCTGTCTTTGGAGCAGTGATTTGGTGATTTTGCCCAGAGGTAGAGATCACAGAGAGGTTAAAAGCTGAATGTCAGTGTTAAAAGTCTTTTCTCAAGGGCTCGTAATTTCTTCAGAGAGAATCCTTCATGTCCTTTCTGGGGTATATCCCCCTGGTTCTAGTATTTTGGGGTCATGGAGGGAGGAGGAGGGATGCGGGGTCCCATGTTTCAGAATGCAGGTATCACATGCTCTCCATGCCATCTCAAAGAGTATCTCCAGAAACTAAACTATTCTGTGTGTGTAGGAGGTAGTTGGAGCAATCTTTACAGTTTGCTCACTATATGTATTCTCAACAATGCTGACTGTCTTCAGCTTTCTCCCACATCCCCATCCCCCACCTTAAAGAGCCTAAATTCTCTAAACTCTGAAACTTCAAACCTTCTGTGTTTAGGAATTCTCCATATTCAACAGTGGTGATCCTCCCAGAGGGCACCTAGATTACGAAGTTAAGTCAGCTGTCACACATTTATTCACTTTCCTAATGGTTTCCTGTTCCACTTTTTTTTTCCTTTTCTTCTTCTTTTTTTTTTAATACTTTATTCTATTTTACAATACTGTATTGGTTTTGCCCTACACTGACATGAATCAGCCATAGGTGTACACGATCTCCCAATGCCGAAGCCCCCTCCCACTTCCCACCCCACACCATCTCCCCGGATCATCCCATACACCAGCCCCAAGCATCCTGTATCCTGTATTGAACATAGACTGGCACTTCATTTCTTATATGATAGTATACATAATTGCCAGGACATGGAAACAACCTGTTCCACTTTCTGGTAGATGGAATTAACTGGCTACCCAAAAGACATCAGCATCCTTCTTCTCTGCTGCTATGCTGTGTAATGTGCTTAGTTGCTCAGTCATGTCCAATTCTTTGTGAACCATGAACTATAGCTCACCAGGCTCCTCCATCCCTGGAGAGTCTCCAGGCAAGAATAGTGGAGTGGGTTGCCATGCCCTACTGCAGGGGATCTTTCCAACCTAGGGACAGACTCCAGGTCTCCTGCATTGCAGGTGGATTCTTTACCATCTGAGCTACCAGGGAAGTCCACTTCTCTACTGCATCCTCTACCGAAGAGGCAGGACAGCTAAAATACTTACTTTCTCATATCACTTTAAGCTCAGGCTGGCTGAGGCGATCCTGTTCTCACCCAAGAGAGAGAAACAAAAGGCACTAAATGGGGCTGCGGCAGAGTTTTCTAAGAGAAGTAGATGTCGTCCTCATCTCACTCTCCTTTCTTCCTGGGGCTACAGGACACATCAAAAAACTGCAAACAGATGCCTTATGCTAATGTATAACAGGACTTAAGAAATTATGATGAAAACAAACAAAAAAAATTTAATTACTTAGAAGCCACTGGAATCAGTAAAGTTCCCAGAAATAGATACGAGTCATGAAACAGTACCAAAAATCTTCATTCACAGAAATTTTCAGGTTTCCTAGAGCAGCTCAATGGCATATGCAAGCATTTGCTTGGGGGATTTGTACTGCATTGCGCCTTGCCTCTTTATCTTCATGCTCCTCCCTCCTGGCTCTATGTTAGTAACTAATTTCCATTAAAGGCAGAAATACATATTCACAGTCTCTCAGTATGTCTTTTCTTTTTCTCCAAATTTTCCTTAGAAGCGGGAAAGGTATACCACTGTGACCCCTGAGACTGGCTCCCTGGGGGCAATCCCTCTTCCTATTTCTACATCTACTTTTGCAAAAAGACTCACTGTTCCAAAAATAGGTCAACCCCTCTACCTAGCACACTGAGAAATGGATGTTTATTAACTATTTCTTGGAGGAGGCTGGAAGGTTTGTTTTACACTGAACACTTATGGGTTAAAAAAAAAATTCACTAAAATAAAAATCATCTTTAATGATCTCCATTTTAATCCCATCAGTCACCAACAACATGATATCCCCTCTACCCTTCCACACCATCCTCCAGTCTCCCTGCCTGCCCAGCCTTCCTATTTTATGCAGGGTAATTTATTTCCTGCCTGCTTCTCATCTTCGAATGCATCAGCTAACCTCCTAAAACAAAAATCCATTTTTAGGATACAACCTTCTTAGAAAAGACTCCGTGAGAGGGCAGTAAATAATAACTTTTCTCCTGCCATACCTAGGCCATAGATTTTGTTATTGTTGTTGAATTTATGTTACTCATCCTCCCTCTGTGGTATGGTGACATTTCCCCTCTCTCTTGCACTTCCTCAATGCTTCAAACCTTGTTTTCTTCACCATAGTTTTACTTCTTTTTCTTTTATTATTTCTATCTCTTTCACACTTTTATAACTTGCTTCTCCCCTTCTCTTGGCAGAGGAGGGTGGAGAGCTGGTAAGGCAAAATGGGGTGATGGTGAAGGGGGGTGTTGCTGGATGAGGGGCACTCAGGTGATGGGCAAGGGCACTGTCTTGGGCAGGCTCCTGAGGGGCAGAATCCATTTGTAGTATAAAAGACAAGTCTGAGAGTGAAGCTGGAAAGGAAACAGCAAGCAAGTATGTGGTCTCAGGCAAAGACTGACTTTCCCTTGATCCATGGGGAGAGAGTTCTAGAGCAGAAATCACACCCAAGAACGTTTTGTGTGAGGACCAATCATTGGCTGTTGCTCTGGGAGTGGGTGAGCTATGCAGGGCTATAGTCTGCCCAGGCAGTGCTTTGGAGAAAGGAGGCCACCAGTTCTAAGAAGTCAATCTTCACAGAGCAGGGAGATGGGTAGGCACAGTAAAGGGGGTCTAGATGGGCACTGTACAGTCTACTACAGGAATTAGCATCTATTTATCAAGGAAGAACTGTCTTTCAGTGATTAGGTGCCAGATATTGTGCTCAAAAATATTCTTGCAAAAAAAATCTTGTAGTGCCTCATTTAACCTTCACAATAGTATGGAGAGATAGGTAACCTTTTCCTCCTTTTGCAGATAAAGAAAGTAAAACTAAGAAATAGCAAATAATATATGAAATAAATAAATTGAAGAAAATTGGGAAAAATCATTAGACCATTTAGGTATCACTTAAATCAAATCTCTTATGATTATACAATGGAAGTGACAAATAGATTCAAGGGGTTAGATCTGATAGAGTGTCTGAAGAAATATGGACAGAGATTCATGACACTGTACAGGAGGCAGTGATCAAGACCATCCCCAAGAAAAAGAAATGCAAAAAGGCAAAATGGTTTTCTAAGGAGGCTTTACAAATAGCTGAGAAAAGAAGAGAAGCAACAGGCAAAGGAGAAAAGGAAAGATATACCCATCTGAATGCAAAGTTCCAAAGAATAGCAAGGAGAGATAAGAAAGCCTTCCTCAGTGATCAATGCAAAGAAATAGAGGAAAACAATAGAATGGGAAAGACTAAAGATCTCTTCAAGAAAACTAGAGACACCAACGGAAGTTTTCATGCAAAGAAGAGCACAATAAAGGACAGAAACAGTATGGACCTAACAGAAGCAGAAGATATTAAGAGGTGGCAAGAATACACAGAACTATACAAAAAAGATGTTAATGATGCAGATAACCACAATGGTGTGATCACTCACCTAGAGCCAGACACCCTGGAATTGAAAGTCAAGTGGGCTTTATGAAGCATCACTAAGAACAAAGCTAGTGGAGGTGATGGAATTCCAGTTGAGCTGTTTCAACTCCTAAAAGATGATGTGAAAGTGCTGTACTCAATATACCAGCAAATATGGAAATCTCAGCAGTGGCCACAGAACTGGAAAAGGTCAGTGTTCATTCCAATCCCAAAGAAAGGCAATGCTAAAGAATGTTCAAACTACCACACAATTGCACTCATCTCACACACTAGCAAAATAATGCTTAAAATTCTCCAAGCGAGGCTTCAGCAATATGTGAACTGTGAACTTCCAGATGTTCAAGCTGATTTAGAAAAGACAGAGGAACCAGAAATCAAATTGTCAACATCTGTTGGATCACAGAAAATTGTCAACATCTGTTGGATCACAGAAAATTGTCAACATCTGTTAGATCACAGAAAAAGCAAAAGAGTTCCATAAAAAACATCTGCATTATTGACTATTCCAAAGCCTTTGACTGTGTGGATCACAATAAACTGTGGAAAACTCTTCAAGTGATGGGAATACCAGACCACCTGACCTGCCTCCTGAGAAATCTGCATGCAAGTCAGGAAGCAACAGTTAGAACTGGACATGGAACAACAGACAGGTTCCAAATTGGGAAAAGAGTAAGTTAAGGCTGTATATTGTCATCCTGCCTATTTAACTTATATACAGAATACATCATGTGAAATGCCAGGCTGGATGAAGCACAAGCTAGAATAAAGTTTGCTGGGAGAAATATCAATAACCTCAAATATGCAGATAACACCATCCTTATGGCAGAAAGCAAAGAAGAAGTAAAGAGCCTCTTGATGAAGGTTAAAGAGGACAGTGAAAAAAGCTGACCTAAAACTCAACATTCAAAAAACAAAGATCATGGCATCCAGTTCCATCACTTCACAGCAAATAGATGGGGAAACAATGGAAACAGTAACAGATTTTATTTTCTTGGGCTCCAAAATCACTGCAGATACAGACTGCAGCCATGAAATTAAAAGATGCTTGCTGCTTGGAAGAAAAGCTATGACCAACCTAGACAGCATATTGAAAAGCAGAGACATAGGGCTCCAACTAGGCTTTCAGGAATGGATGTTACCCTGCACAGGCTGTGACTCAGTTCGGATGGCAGAAGCTTCTCCCAGGAGGGCTTTGCATCTGTCATAGCCATTGGGGTCTGGGAGGAGGCATCAACTCCAAGCTATTGAGATGTTTTCCCCAGTCGTCCTTACCCCTTTACAGAATTTCTGCTACTCGGCGTCAAATTGGTTGACAGAGATGCACAGTCATCTTATTTTCTTCAGAATCTGCCCACATTGACAGGCTTAGAAAGTTTTCAAGAAAACATTTCCTTTCCAAGGAGGCAGCCAGGTGTGAGCTCAGCTGGCAGTGACTGCTTTGAATATGGCTTCCTCAGATGGCAATTGGGCAAATAACTTTTCAGAATAGGAAGTAAGATGTAAGGGATGCAGAAGTTCCCTCTGTCCAAAATTACTTTACCTGAAATTGTCAATTGAAGGTGAAGTAATTTCCCAAAAATATGAAGCAAAGAGACTGAGGGAGAAAAATCTGGAGAACAGTGAAGCCTATAGAGATCAAGCCCTGAGCCTCTGGAGTGGGAACACTGACTTCAAGACCCTAGACTACCAGAGAATTAACCCTAGGGAGTATCAAATAGTGAGAACTCACACAAACGAAACCACTTGAATACAAGCATCAACCTACAACCAGCAGCACCCTGTGCAGGATGCCTCATCTCAACAACAAACAAAACTATCAGGCCAATCATCAGCAGACAGGATTACCACCTCACTTAGCCTTGCCCATCAGAGGAAAAACAAACAAATGAAAACTCAGCACAAACCTCACCCTATAAGAAGCTCATACAAATCACTGGACCAACCTTAGGAGGGCAGAAACCAAAGGGAAGAAAGAATTCAACCTTCTTCAAGGAAAGAATTCAACTTTCCTTGGAGCCTGGGAAAAGGAGACCTCAAACATAATAACTTAAAAATAATAATAATAATAATGAAAAGGCAAAGAAACACTGCACAAATGAAGGAACAAACTAGAAACACAGAAGTCCAAATAAATAAAAAGGAAATAGGCAAACTACCTGAAAAAGAATTCAGAACAATGATAGTAAAGATGATTAAAAACCTTGAAAACCAAATGGAGAAAATGCAAGAATCAATTAACAAAGACCTAGAAGAATTAAAGAATAAACATACAGAGACAAACAACACAATTACTGAAATTAAAAATACTCTAGAAGGAATCAATAGCAGAATATCTGAAGCAGAACGAATCAGTGAGCTGGAGGATAAAATGGTAGAAATAACTTCTGAAGAGCAGAATAAAGTAAAAAGAATGAAAAGAACTGAGGATAGTCTCAGAGACCACTGGGACAATATCAAACTCACCAACATTCGAATTATAGGGGTCTCAGAAGAAGAAGAGAAAAAGAAAGCATATGAGAAAAATTTTGAAGAGATTGTAGTTGAAAATTTCCCCAACATGGAAAAGGAAATAGTCAACTTCAAGGAGTACAAAGAGTCCCATAGAGGATAAACCCAAGGAGAAACAAACCAAGATACATACTTAGTTCAGTTCAGTCGCTCACTCGTGTTCGACTCTTTGCAACCCCATGA